>JAHDVE020011777.1:0-285839 GCA_022606495.2 Halesus radiatus
AGCAAGCAAGCAAGCAAGCAAGCAAGCAAGCAAGCAAGCAAGCAAGCAAGCAAGCAAGCAAGCAAGCAAGCAAGCAAACAAGCAAACAAACAAACAAACAAACAAACAAACAAACAAACAAACAAACAAACAAACAAACAAACAAACAAACAAACAAACAAACAAACAAACAAACAAACAAACAAACAAACAAACAAACAAACAAACAAACAAACAAACAAACAAAACAAACAAACAAACAAACAAACAAACAAACAAACAAAATAAATAAACAAACAAACAAACAACAAACAAACAAACAAACAAACAAACAAACAAACAAACAAACAAACAAACAAACAAAACCAAATAAAAAAGAATTGTCATAGTTTAGATGAATTTAAAAAGTTATGAGTTATACGAGTCATAGGTATCCGAGTTATTGCAAACACACATACAGATATGTAAACATATATTTTGTTTAAAGGCATGTAAAAGTACATGAGACCAAAGTACGAATCCTTGCCATTTAAAGTTTGAAGTTTGAAGATTAGCAAATGCTTCTGTTATTGCCCATATCATTTCGCCATAAAAATAATATGTGTTAAGTTCAAGAGAAAATTTTCATGGAAATGATTAATGGAGTAATCTACAACTTTACTTGTGTCAGGATACTATATTATTTTTTGAACATTAAAAAGTAAGTATAACTTTTTCTAACACACAAATAAGTTTAATGTTAAAGTAAAATACGGTTTCATTACATTTTTAAATATTTCATTTATATTCGTTAAGGCGACGCAATGCAAAGTAATGCAAAATCATCTGTTTTCGTTTGAAAATTTGATAGGCTATAAATATCATAGATGATTTAATTAAATGCTGCAAGTAGAACACACCTTGGCCTTTAATTTGAGGGGGCATTTTTTGATGAGTCTTTTCATAAGCCAAAAACAGTATCAAATTTTGTTTGCAAAAAAGTGCAAAATCTCCCACTTACGAACCCTTTTTCGGATATCGTCATATTGTTTATTGTGGCTAATTAGTTTTTTTAGAATATGACCAAAAAACATTTTATTATTTATTCCCGAGCTTTACAAAATAAAATAAATCACGCACTTTGGTGATGTTTTTTTGCGTAAATCGAAACATGCAGTCGATGTTAAGCGATAATTTGCGAACAATTTCGCCACCTGAATAAGGAGTGCGCGAGTTCGTTCGAATTTTACGAAGTGGATCCCCTTAAGTATTTTTTGTTCTTACTGTTTAAATATTAATTCTCAGACGCAGAGTGCCATGGTAAGCCCATTATAATTTAGAGGAACGGAAGCGCCACAGGCGAAATATTTAGTAGGTTTGTCGAAAATTGTTTTTCTTGAACACTTAATTTTTTTTTAAACAATTCTTTAATTTTATCTTTCCATTACTTTGAAGTAAATAAGTACATTCATTCAACGTATTCAAAGAATACATTATCGATACTTTAGAATAATTTTTAACGTGTTCGTGTCTTAAGAAGATTTTCTAATATTACGTTGTCTGTTTTATGGCTACTTTTTCAAATCATCAATCATTTCATTGAGTATTATAATTTCAATCATAGATCATTGCAAATATTGACAAACACTTTGTTTTAGCGGGAAAAAAACAATTTCTTCCTGTAACATGATCAATTTTTGGACAGGTTTTTTCTTGAGGCTGTCTATTATTCAACAATGTTTTAATTTATGATCTAATTATTTAAGCGATAATCCCTCACCAAACACAAGAACCTTGTTTCTTTATGGTGAGGAACAGCTATATTATATTTTTTACACTATATGAATCATGTTTTATTTATATATTTACTGTAAAAAAATTATCATATTAAATAAATAAAAAATAAACAAAAATTAACAAATCTGTCAACCTTCGAAAGAATTTCACCATTGGCACTTACTTATCCACCAAAATATTCTCATCTTCATACCTAGACAAACTTACTATATTATATACACATAACAAAACAAATCTAGGCTTTGACAAATATTATTTCCTACGTTTGACAATAATCTAAAAATAAGACATTCGTAATTATGCGTCACTAGTTCTTATTTCAAAAACCCGTCTGAACAAAAATTTTAATTCTGCCGAAGCCAAACACTTGAGTTTAATACGTAACGAATTAGACTAAAAAAATAATGATGCATACTTCAGTAAATGTACAGAAAGGCTCATCATCGATATGAGTAATACAAAATTAAATGCATTGTATTGTAATCTATGAACATCGTTATTCAAATTAATTGTAGTATAAGTTAGTATGTACGGCTCTTTTCTAGTGGCTTAAGTGAAGGGGCAAACTTGAAACTTGTTTTCAGTAACTGCGCAATAATAACTGTAATTATATGATAGACTGTACAAAGTGCATTTGTTTATATTGGTAGGTAGATGTTTAATTTATCGGTGAGAAAGTTTAGGCCGGTACAATAAAATTTAATCAAGTTAGACAATTTTGAAGAAATGAAAAAACTTTCAAATTGTAAAGATAATATTTATTTTTGAACTTGATAGAATTGTGTGATTATAAAGATGGATGCCTATGGTTGGATATAGGAAAAAATTAACTACGTTTGCAATTGTGTTCGGATAGAATTACGATTTAGTGATAATTAACCTCCTTCTAAAACTGCTCATAATTTGATGGCCTCCATGGTCGAGGGGTAAGGCTCTCGACTACGAATCTAAAGGTCGCGGGTTCAGATCCCGGCGTCCGCAAGAAAATTTTATTTAATTGATTTGTGCTGTTTCACAATAACTTAATTTTAAAATAATATATGGTATATTTACACACGTTCCAGAGTGGAAGATACTCTCAGTATCGCCCTGGTGAAAGACCACCATTCAGAATTGAAACGTTGCTTAAAATGGCTTTTAGCCGTGTTTGGTGACCAGATCTGAATAGCCAGGTATTTCTCCACCTTCCTCGTCCCCTTCTCCTGCCCCTCGCCAATACCTTCAGCCTCACAACATTCCCCAATTGAGGATGCCATAATCTCACTGGCTCCAGCCGGTTAGGAGCAGTAGGAACTCTTATGCGGTATAAAATAAAAAAATTAAAATGTGGATACCCAGTCGCCTACACAGATATTGTTAATATCTTCAAATTCCAAAGTATCACATTATAGGCTCGAGAATTTCACAACGTGTCAAAACCGGTCGCTTAGTAAAAATAGAAGCGGAATAAAAAAAGAGTTTACGTAAATAATATTTATTAAAAATATTTTTTATCGTTCAACTCCGTATTATTTATAATAAAATAAATGTTTGAGATACAATTTCCTGCTTACGTATTCTTAATTCTGCCTTTCATATCCAATCAAGTACCTACCTCGTCGGAAGTAAGCCTACACCATTGAAAGATAGGAGAAAGTGAACAAAATGTGTACACGTGTGGTCACCGCCTAAATCATTTCTCATAAGGCTTGAACTAGCATAGACACATCAGTTTTAAAAAACTCGTACCTCTCAAGACATACTATCCATGATCGTATAAAAATTCATGAGCTAATAATTTAACCGATTAATTTTGCACTGATTGAACACGATTGATGTTTGTTTTACAGGAAAGTCCCCAGGCTGTAATTCCATACCTTATAACAAATTCCGCTAATGATAAATAAATTATTCGAAGTGTACAGATTGTAACAAAGAATTTTAATTTAAATAATCTACTAACAACTGATCTTGGTGGTACACAAACCTTATTTATTTCTAAAAAAACCTTTGAAATATTCATTAAATTATAAAAAAATATAAAAAAGGCGCCATATTGTTTTTTTTATCAATCAATCATTCAATAATAATAAAACATTTTTAAAAGTTTTTGACAATCCCGGTAGTACCTACCTACCTAATAACTATAACTTTGTTTGTAAAATTACAAGCAGCATTTCTTTAGTATTGCAAATAAAAAGATACAAGCATCGATGTCAAATGTTATATTTTTTTATGCTGTCTATAGAATTATAAGATCAATAAATGTACCTTTGTATGCAATATTCGTTTTCTTTATAAAATGTATGAACTTTGTACCATAATTTATGTTATTGATAAATTTTCTATGGCTATCACAAAACGTACGAGTCTACTGCAAATTAACCTCCTCGGTCTATTGTGGAATGAACCTACTACTTAGATGTTCTTGTATAATTTGCCAACCTTTCAATACAATGTATTGTAAATAAGTCGACCTCTTATGCATTTGTATACATGTCATACATAATTAAGTCATGTCGGTACTTATAGGTACCTACTCTGTTCATCCAAGAGAATTATTTTGAAAATGAATTAAACAACCATACTTGTATCATATGACGTCCTTATTTGTTTTAAATCGTAAAATAGTTAAGTGCGTAAAAAATATTATTCATTTTACCATATTTTAAATATGCGTATCTCATTCCAACTATGGTTTACATTCCTCAATACAACGTTCACACATTCTTGGTAACAAATATTTAAACAGTATGAATATATTTGATAATAATTTGAACTTATCAAACTGCAAAAGTCACATGAATGAGTTATTTCTACCTACAAGTATGAGTACAAATTCATACATTTTTAATTTTAGTTGATTTAGTGGATATTGACGGAATACTTTTCTTATTATTTACATTTTCTGTTTCTTGTATTTGGAAAACCGTTGTGCACTTTAAATTCTATCTCTCAAGCTTGAAATTGTAATTACTCAAAAAATATAAAGCCATTTGGGCGTTTAAATAATAATAAAACAAACAACAAAAATGTGTCTGTATTATAAATAGATTATTATTCAATGGCACCTTGGTGATATTTAATTTCAGTAAGATTTTGGTGAAAAAAAAATCCAAATGTTTTATTAACATGAAAACACAAGGGCGTAAAATAGTTCACCTACTTATTTTGATGTACATATATATATCAAAATAAGTACATGTTTACTACATCATAATGTAATGAATTTCCTGGAATTAAATTAATAGATATCATGTTGGTACTCAATTCGTAGAAACGTTAATGTAACAATATTGTTCTCTTAATATAATCTGTGTGCTATTTTTATGATTTTTTATTTTGTAAAATTATTAACCTCATCACAGACTTGTCCTGGTGAGGTTAGGAATTCTAACGTTCCAAAAAAATACAATGTAAAAAACAATAAATAAA
The DNA here is from genome assembly GCA_022606495.2 of Halesus radiatus. Lineage (NCBI taxonomy): Eukaryota > Metazoa > Arthropoda > Insecta > Trichoptera > Limnephilidae > Halesus > Halesus radiatus. Next base: position 5,170 of record JAHDVE020011777.1, read on the forward strand.
TAAAATATATATTTTATCGAACAATAAAATTGTTCATCAACAAAAGCCGACGAGCTAAAATTATGTGTAAATTAATATGAATAACATTGATTACATCCATTGTTTTTTATATGTATATATCTACATGTTTCTAAATCAAAGCTTTCCTCATCAGGATAAACAAGATACTAAAAATAATGACAAGTATGGACAAATGATAAAATAGAAAATAATAATGTAAGGATAGACAATTTACAAACAAACAAAGATTAACAATAAGTGATGAAGGTAGGAAAGTAATTAATTAAAAATTTTAAAAAAATTATTGAAAAATAAAAAATTATAATTTTATTTATATTAATAATATATATTTTTTTAATTTCTAATATAAATTTATTATTTAATATTTTACAATATATTTTTTTATTTTTCAATTTTTATTTTCTATTTTATCATTTCTCTATACTTGTTATTATTTTTAGTATACTATTTATCTTTGATGAGGGAAGCCTTGCTTTCGAAACGTGTTTATATTTATAGATTAAAAAGGTGGTGTAAACACATTTATTCTTATTAATTTATTAATTTATTAATTTATTAATAATGACGCCACAAAGTGATTACAAATCTTCAAAAAACTAAAAAAATTAAGTATAATTAATAATTATCTTGTATATTTGTCTCTAGTCGTAAAATAAACCCACGGTTTCTGAATTCTGAGTCTCATTTTGTAATGAGTTTATACACTTTTAGTATGGGCAGACTGGTTCTATAAACATTTTCAAAATGCACACTTAAACTTAAAACTAAACTGTTTTATTTGAAAGTCAAAAATATGTAAAATTATTAGTTTATAATTGTTTTATGGATCGAGTAAATTCAAATAACGAAAACGATTGACATTCTTCCTTTGTAAATTATTCCTAAAAATGTAGTCGAATAGCTAATGACGTTATCATTCAATACAATTTTATTTGTATGTCCTTGTAACACAACATATCAAACTGAAACATAAACGACTATTTTATTCTAAAATACAAAATCTTCAGAAAAACAAAGGAAGGCGGGTAACTACTTATTGTATTTTTAAAAACCAGTTTTAGGTCACTTTAAAATTATATGTAAGTATCTACCTACTTTATTTTAAATGATTTTAAATCTTTACTTTCCATGATATTTTTTTCTATTACTGGCAACACGTCATGTTTTTACTCATGACACATTATCAATGTATCGTGAACGGATACCCGCCTTTGTGTGTGTGAGAGAGCTTTCTATGCGATAACTACGTACACAATGGTTGGTTGCTTAGTACACCGGGAGAAATTACTTTTTACCTTGCTTTAGAAACAGTACGTATTTAAAAAAAATAATAGCTCTGAAGAAATCTACATTGCTACTTTTCATCGTGTCATCTAGTGGAAGAATCGCCTGCGGCTGTACAGTGTACACTGTACAGTGCCATGACTAAAAAAATGATTTGAAGTAGGTACTAAATAATGTCGATTAAAAATGCAGTATTGTGTATGAGACCATTTTAAAATATTTTTCGTTCCAGAAAAGCCTTGCTTTTAATACTTATAATGAGGGAGGTTGATAATATAATTTTACTTAGGAAACTAATATGATATTAAATAAAAACATGGTGTGATAACATAATTCATCATAGTTATGTGTGCATTAGTTTCGCGTGTAGCATTTTCTAGTCAGGAATTCGGTCTGCGGTTTGCGGCGTGCTTTTGTTCGTATTTTTATACCTGTACGAACAATTACTCCTGCTTTCATTTCAATTTTGTATAGAAACAATAAATGCAAAATATGAGTGTTTCATTTTCAAAAGACGGCGCACAGTAGATAATAAACGTGGTTAACTTGGCTTAACGAATTACCGTAGTGCAAATGTTTTAGGTACATTATAATCAGAAAACTTCGCTACAAAGGTTTATTACGCAAATATGTTTTTTTTATGTTTCGATCTATACAGCCTCCGTAATCCGCTCTGGTCGAATAGGCTACCCTTTTGTTCAAGAACAAAATAACTTTATTGCAATCCGGGTTTATAAAAAGTGTAAGAAAACATAAATTTGTTTTAATTTTTGACTTTATGTTGGTGAATTAAGTCAGTATACTTCATATACAGCATGAAAAATTGTTTTTCATTCTCTTTTTTCTCACAAGATTCATACGTTCGATAGAATGAAGTTCGTTGATTTCGGGGTGTAGAACAGTGTCGCATTCTCCTTATAAATGATTCAACGGTTCCAATAGCCTTGCATTGTTCATAATCAGGGCAAAGGTGGATACAAGGCTATTCCAAACGTTGACCCAAGATAGAGGAACAGCCGCAACAGGGTTCAATACGCCATGCGTGATCAAACCTAAACGTAGTTGCCATATTATTACAGCTTTAAATTAAAGTATGCAATTACAAATTTGTGAAACTATTATTTTTTCGTGTTTCTGAAAAAAATTAACTAAACAACTTAGTATAGATAAAATCTGTCATTAAAAAACGTCAAATCGATCAGACATGCGACAGTAACTTATTATTAAACATTCTAAAGGTTCTATTTAATGTAGGTATTTTTTTGTGACCATTGTACAAAGTGTATCCTCCTAAATAATAGATTCGGGTAGATTCTTTATAAATTGGACGGTCAATAAAACATGTCCACAATATCCGTGGTATTTTTCATGAATAATTGATGTATTTTAAATGGGGCATCTATACTTGGCGTCACTACATTCAGGCCATAACTGTTTAATTTAAAACTCGTTTAATAATCGGTCGAAATTTGTTCTATTAAAAAAACAAACAATAGTGACTACTTACGGCTGATGCGTTCGATCCAATGTTTAATAGGAGCACAAAACTTGAAACTAAGTCAGCAGATAGTTTGGAATACGGCACTGTGTGATTATTTAATGTTTTAAATAGAGATCCAAAACGTTTAGAAAGAGAAAAATACTGTTCGCGGAGTATTCTAACCGGCGTGTAAAGAATCAACCACGCTTAACGATGGCTCTAACAACAATGACCGCGCAGGTGGGGAGCGAAGCCTTTTACGCTGGACTACAATCAGCTGTTCGCTGTTGTGCGGTTAACCGGTTGGCAGGCTGCCTGGGTCGGATAATCGGCGTCCCGGCTGCTATTGAAGGCAGTGATTCACGTTTTGTATGGGACCACTCGTCGGCAGACTCATTCGTGTGATTTTGTTGAGGAAGTTTTTTTTATGGATGACATGTGACGGTATAAATATTGTGCAATAATCGGGTAAATGTGCTTGCGGCCGCGTGGTAAGTAATTATTCGCGCAAGTTATTTAAGAAAAAAATACATGTTTTTAATTAATTGTGAAATTATTATACATAATTACACTACTTTTGTTAATTTTATATAACATTCACTGAAGTTTGATTACGTGGTTTGATTTATTAACATGTTATATTTTTATTTTATTAGCATCATTAAAAGCGCGGGAAAACATATATCAACTGAAAGTACCTCGCAGAATAAATATTTTTTAATTATCACAATTATGTTCTGATCAATTCGGGTTTTACCTAAAATGTTAATACATCATTTCAAACACGGTAAATAAAATCATATAAGAGAGTCATCTCAATGTGACATAACCACAGTTTGAAAAATGACTTTAAACGCCGAAATAGCTCTCACAATTATAAAAAACTTGCAGAACTTCATAATGATTTTTTTTTTAGTTGATTTGCTTTAAATTTAACAAATAAATAAATTGTATTCTAAAAAATTAAGCATTATAACAATTAATATTTCATATTTAACTTTATTTCATGACTTACTAGCTGATGTGTACCCGGCCTTGCTCGGGTACAATAATTGATTTGACAGCGAAAGTAACTCTAAAAATAAAGAAACATTCATTTGAATATTTTATTTCATTCCAAAAGTTTATTTTTTCAAAACATATCTAAATCATAAAGTTCTTAAGTAGGTACCTACTCGTGTTTTCCATTTTGAAAATATTCTACCCAAATTACCTTCTTATTTTGAATATGCAATCTGTGGCTAACCAAAATAAAGCATGGCGGTTTCAATATTTTTCATACTAATTTTAAAACTTTATAGCAACAGTTTTACATATTGGATTTCATTCAAATTACTTTCTAAACCTTCCCGGCACTAATGAAAACAAACTATTTTATGCTATTTTCTATTATTATTTTGTGCTATTTTCAGTGAAACCGGTCCAGTGATTTTTGAGAACATCGAGGACAAACAAACAAACTGACCTTGATTTTTATGTACATTTTATGACTTATTTTGAATTTCTAACTTTATTTTTTGCTGTTTAAAATTATTATTTATAATGTTTTCGTAAATTTTTGTTGCTGCATTGTTTTTATTTTTTTTATTAGATGGACCGTGATAAGTGAAAGCATTTTTATTATTTTTATTTTATAATGAAAGGTGTACAAAATAGTTTATTTTATATTTCCACGAAACGAAATTGACTAATCGCCATAACACGGCCCAAACTAGCGTAGCAAGTAGGGAACATCCTTATCTATTATGGTAATTCACTTAACGTATAATATAATTTCTGAAGCTTACTTCGACAGTCTCCGTGGTCGAAGGGTAAGGCTCTCGACTCCAAATTCGGAGGTCGCGGGTTCAAATCCCGGCGTGCGCAAGTAAATTTTATTTAATTAATTTGTGCTTTTTCGCAATTAATTCATTTAAAAATAATATATATAGTATATTTGTGCACGTTCCAGAGTGAAAGATACTTTCCGTATCGCCCTGGTGAAAGACCACCATTCAGAAATGAAACGTTGCTTGAAATGGCTTTTAGCCGTGTTTGGTAAGCAGATCCGAATAGCCAGGTATTTCCCCACCTTCCTCTTGCCCTTCTCCTTCCCCTCCCTAATACCTTCAGCCTCACAAGATTCCCCAATTAGGGATGCCATAGTCGCACTGCCTCAAAACGGTTGGGAGCATTTGGGAATCCTGTGAGGTATTCATATATTAAAAAAAAGATTTGTAGATGATGTCAAAATAGTAATGTAAATAAACTATCTATCTTATTACTAATGGTCAAATAATCAAATTTGCAGATGGACAGGAACATAACAATGGATTTTAGAATAAACAATATTTACCATATTCCAGAAATCCAGCAAACAGCCAGCTGATTATTAATCTACATTCATTCTTATTTAAAACAAGCGAAAAGTGAATTTTTGTTACTTCACAAAGAAAGGTTAATGTATTCACTTACGAATGTACAAGGACTCAAATTCACAATGATTGAAAAATTATATGAAAGGAAACAATAATAATTTCTTCCACACGGAACTAATGAATATTTTATCTGTAGTCTACGGAGCACGCACCTGGAAATCATCGTTTGAATAATAGGAAGCCAACCGCTTCAAATGTAAGTGGATTGCGTGCTAGCTTGCAGACCCAAAGGTCGTGTGTTCGAAACCCATCGCCAATGAGAATTATTTTATATGCACTTACAGTTTTTTTCTGTTTTTTAAATTATTTTTAACAAGGTGAATAAATAACTATTTAACTCTAGACACTTCGCAGCATGATTATGCAGAAATATAGAATGCAACATAGCACTGTCTTGGCACACACTTCTTGGTTTATTCATTCGTGGCGTCTTATGCTAGCCATATGGCTAGCAGATTTTTCAATAGTAACCAGCTGCTAACTCTGTACAAATCTCAAGTACGTCCAATAATTGAATTTGGGAGCCACCTGGAGAGACCCACCTGGCTGGAGCTCCACAATATCTGGCAAACCTGCTCGATTCTGCGCAAAGGGGGGTCACAGACGCAATGTAGGTATGCTAAGTCTGTTCTACAGGAATTTCAATGGACCTTCCTTAAAGGGACTAGAAGCATTGATCCCTAGGGCACCAGTGCACGTACGCGATACTCGGACACGGATACACGGACACGAGCGGAGCACCCGTTCACAGTTTACGTCGACCTCATGACAACGATTCGATTCTCAGACTCATTTCGTGGCGGCTCGCATGTGGAACGAGGTAGCATCTGTTTTTCCTCCTTCACATAATCCGGGCCTTTTCAAGACCCGCATTAATAAATCCCTTCCTACAACCCCTACCTTGACTCGTCTCACAACGCTGCCCAGCCGGGTGGTGATATAGTTCTCCCGTCTTTACACCGTACAGACAGGGGCGATTCTGTGCGGTGTAACATAAAAATAATAATAATAAATCATCTTCTCATACATCCTTTTCTGTATGCGGTCTTTTGACATGACCCGACTCAAGTATTTGACTCACTTTAAACATCGACGAATTCTCCTTCCATCCTCTTGCGCGTCATCTATTCTCCAGACACTCCTTTCTCCTGTATTTTCTCTTCATGTCCAAGATATGTATACCTAAGCGTCTCTTCCTCAATCTCCTTCAACAGGCTTCCATCAGGCTAGCAATCTTTTCAGAACTCCTCACTTTTAATACATTCGTACATGGTTTTACCACAGATATGCCTCAGAGATCATAATATCGTCGTATTAGAAGTAAAAGTCATGGCACAAAATGCGTTTTATATGTGGTTTTATTTCTAACAATTTATTATATTATCTTCACAGAAAAACGATACTTCCAAAAATATATTTTTGCATCAGAGTTAAAAAATTAGAAAAATTAGAAAATAAATTATGAAATTTAAACCACTGATAATAGAATCTTTGTAGAACCACATATATCGTAATGTATTTTTTTGTGTACAGTGCCAGAGAACATTTCTCCCTCTTCCTGTGTCAACTGTGGTTAGAAGTGCATAAATGTGGAGATAATCTTCTGTACCCAGTGAGTGGGCTGCCAATTGATACTGTAAGGCTTTTATTTATTTTTATTTCAAAGAATTGTAAACTGTGTTTTATGTGCTAGCGGCACTTGCTGATGGCAATCTCATATTTAAGCCCGCTCACTAAGATGGTATATGGAGGGTATAAGATGGAATTTGGACGGACACGTTAAAGGGGTCGGTTATCTTTGTAGAACCATTGAAATGTTGATGCAAAAAGGGGTTCCTATGAAATCAAATTTAAGATTTTCAAGGCTTTCCGTATTTTGTCAGTTAGATATATTATCAATTCACAGAATTCAAACATGCTAAATTATTCTCTCCTAGTATTGAACCGGAAATTAAAACTCTAAATATTAAGTCACACGTTGTATTTCTTGGAAAACGAAGATTCATAACTTTAAATTACACTTCACGTCGAAAATTTATATACACAGAATGAGAAAGTTACCTATCACTTCAAAAGTAACAACCCAAATCCGTGATCCTATGCAGTGCACGAGTATTGTGTCATGGCAATGGGGAATTCTAGAAAAAATTCTAAAAATATCATAACTTTAATTATCTTCATTAGTAAATTACCCAAATCCATTTAGCAACTTTAAACGAGAAACAAAAAACTGTTTATTATATAAACGACGGTGAATTTTAATATTTGAGATACGTTTTGAATATATTTTACACACGTAATACGTATGCATTAAAAAATTTGGTTTCTTATAAAATAATTAGTTATTGTACGATTTATGTTGAACTGCTTCTGTTTAAGGGCCAGCACTCAAAAATGGGCCTAAACATCACTCTGAACCCAACCGCAAATGATTTAGTTATAAATTCTATATGGGTAATTAAGAAAGCGTATAATGTTAAAAAATAAAATAAATCACGAAAGGTAATCTTTAAATTCTATGAAATACGTGTCAAAATGTCTGAATATAAGTGCAATTTGAAAACTAGTGAAAACAATTTTGAATGTTTTACTTAAGGCTAAACGAAAGATAATACGCGATCACAGATGGCGCTAATTAATTTATTTTAGAAAAAAAAAACACTATTAGCGTTTAATGCTTTTAAATATTGAGATGAATTGTTCGTTGGCGGGTGTACACACGGAATATGAAATGGAATAAATTTTTACTGTGGATATAAAGCTCAAGTCTTCCAATAAACTTATAAAAATATAATATATTATTGTAAAACTAAGGTATTTAATATTTTTATAAGTTTCTGGGAGGACTTGAACTCTATACTTATAATAAGAATTTATTTCATTTCACATTCTATATGTACACCCACCAACAAATAATTCATCTGAATATTTAAAAATATTAAACTTTAAAAGTTTTTTTTTCTAAAATAAATTAATTTGCGACATCTGTGAGCACGTACCACGTTTAAGTTATGAATCGCAAATAAATAGAAAATTCAGCTTTGTCACCCTAATATAACTTATTTTTTCAAATGGTCATCATATTTTAATGTAATATTTATAATTTTTTTTAATCCCCTACTATCTCTGATATCTGTAACTTATAAGTATCATACGGATATGAGCTTTACGAAGTAATACTTTTTTAATGCTAAAAGTGGCGTCCATATTTCAAGTTTGAAAAAAATTACTCACGGATTTTACAAATTAAGGTGACGACATGCTAAATAACAACAAAGGTCATATATGTACAAGATTAATTACGTGTGCTTAATTCGTACAAATATTAAATCAATTTTGAAAAAAAAAACCAGGAGATCTAAATGCCCCGCCTTGGCTCTGACGTCATCAGAATCCGATGGAGTCGCCATCGTGGAGAGATTGATGACTTTGTGACGTCACCACTTTGAATTAGACCGGTTTTCACGAGTTACAAAATAATTCATCTTTTTTAAAAGTCTTTGAAAGTTCTTCATACATATCTAATTATACGTATACTAGCATTTAAGTTAGACGGTTTATCTACATGGTATTTATCTCATTATTTATATTCTGCAAAACAAAGGGATATAAAAAATAATCTGCATCACGTAACGTTTGACGTTTTCGCTCTCATTCTTCTCCGTCTTCCTGTTGACAGGTGCATTATCCTCTCCTTTCTCTTCAGATTGCAACATTATTAAGATTGACATAAAAATAATGACTGTTGGCTGAACTCTGTTAAGCAGAATCAAGCTAGTCAACACAAATCTCATACATGGCGTTTTAGTGAAAAATGTTTACAATTAAATTTTCTCAACATTCATAAATTTTACTCGATTTTCATGCGATGAATAAAGCATAATAACTTTTTTTAAATAGATTTAAATTATATAGACATTTTTAAGAGATTTAGTGACGCGTATTAAACTCATTGTAATATTTTTTTAATCATTCAAGATAATACTAACTAAAAAATATATTAATCCTAGACTTGTGTGGAAAAAGTCAACAGATGTCCCATATAAATTAAAATCGGGTAGTATCTTGTAGTTATAAAAAGGTAGCACTAAAAAATATATGGGAATTAATTGAGGATGATATTGACAGTTCTTAGAAGCCGAAGTATGATGCTGATAAAAACGCGACGAATTGGGGTAGTCGTAGCTCAGTGGATTAGAGCGCAAGGTCCCGGATAGACCATGAGGTCATGGGTTCGAGTCCCAGCTGCTACCGCTATCTGCTCTGTATCTTTTTGGTTTTCTGTTTCATTTTGAAGATATTAGTATTATCTTCTTTGATTAAAAATAGAGACATTCGAGAAGATGTACGAGTATTTTGCAGAAAGAAAAGAGCCATTTTTTTTGGTCGTCGTTTGATTTTGCATGGAATTCATCTATCCTAGCATTTGACTTGACAAATCGGTGGTATTTAGGAATAAACTGGTGCAAAACATGTGTTGTCCAAACTAACCATCTGATTGTTCAGATATCATCGAATGAACATGGTGTTTTCAAATTAAATGCAGATATCAGGTTACCAATCGAAAATAAACGCACGGGTAACCTATTTTTACACATAAAGAAAATAACCAAAAATGCAGTTATCAGGTTATTCCCAGATGCCACCGACATTTACATGTATGTTAAATCATTTTATAGAGGTTCTTGCTCGTGTAATAATGTACTGTATAATAGGACTACTGTGGTGTAAGAGGGAACTGCGGGCGAATGTACCAAGCTTGAACCACTATCGGTGTGCACAAATACATTCAAACGTGCGCTCTTTAAAATTATTTACGTGTACGAGCTTATTCCTTTTGGCATATTGATATACACATAATTAAAAAAAACAAAATTCAGGACTTCGAGAAAACGTCGCCATCTTGGATATTTTTGGGGCTTTTAAGGTTTTTGTAATTTTCTGAAAGGCGGAAAGAAAACGATTCATATTAACTTATTAACAATCAAATAAAACAGTCTGTTTTTTTTCTCGGTAAAATGAAGGATCTTTATGATATGGCACTGTTAAACTAGGAAGTTATACCTACCTGTAGTTTTATTAGATATAACTAAATATGTACTCACGTATTTTCCACTCGGGTTGTAGGTATACTTCCATTAGCCTTAAAACACTGAGTTGTTTTCAAAAAATATATCACGTTCGTAATTATTTACGAAAAGCGCATTCACTGTTTTCGTTTTCGGGTAAAGTTGAGATTTGTCATTTATGTCCGTTGGCTTGGAACAGTTAATTATACTAAATCTCAGCTTACTGGGGATACGTTATTATTTTTCAAGTAATTGGCGATTTACTTGTGGCTTTTTTTTATATAGCTACTCTCTAAAATCATCAGAAATGTAAAGGAAATCCGTTATTTTATAAAAGAGAAGCCGTTAAAAGTCACATAAAATAATAATGCATATTTGCAACTATTCCGCCTACCGAGATACTGCAGCGCTACCAAAATGTTATCAGAGGACTTCTCCGCCACCACACGGGAAGTTTATGACGCAGAGTACGCCAATCCAAGAATATCATCATCAATAACATGGCTGCCTGGATGCAGACCCTCCCCCCCGATTTCCCTCTGGATACTGTCAAATATCCACCATGAACTTTTTTTTTTGTATCTTTTTCTTTTATTTTATTACCTGATATAAATTTTACAAAATACAAGACAAAAAAGTCCCGATAAACTACTTTTTAGTAGTTTGACTAACGAGCGCTTGTCATTCAAAACCTTATAGTAAATTAGCAGTTATGTTAATTATAGTTAATTAACAGTTATGTATTTCATTTTATTTTTTATATAAAATAAAAAAAATATGCAAGAATCTTAAATCTTTGAAACATAAATATTTCTTAAAAATCTTACTTATAAATATATCTACGTACAGCCATTATTTTTTTTTTTAATAATAATAAATCGTACATAAAATAATATTTCCTAATTATCTAATACAAATAGTTTCTTTCATCTAGCCAAGTCTTCAATATATCTATTTATTGTTTTATTTTAATACAATTTTTAATTTCAGCAAGTAACATATTTAAACAACTAGGAATCATGTAATCTAACGTTCTTTGTCCATATTTGTTTGTATGCTTAGGAACCATTTACCCTTCATTAAAATTGAGACGAGTATTGTAAGTGTGCTCCAGTCTATTAGTATTATATATGGGGTTATTAATGTGCTGAAATACAATTTTGTATCACATAATTGCTCTGAAAGAATTTTGAGACTATTAACAAATGTATTTATTTTGCCCTTTGGATTTTGTATTCATTAATCTATTCCTCTCATTATTCTCATGTTATGTATTGTTATTTCTATTTATGTGTTGTCACTTATTGAACGTATTGCATTGCACTACCTCTACATACCTTCTAGAATAAAGAAATATCATCATTGAACACAGCATCAATGGCAACAATAAGATATTGTATTTTCAAATAGGCAAAAGGCGATGCAGTGCGAGGTAGTGCAAAATCATGTGTTTTTTTTTGTTTTAAATTTTGATGGCCTATAAATATCATAGATGATTTAATTAAAAACTGTAAATAGAACACACTTTGGCCTTTCGTTTAACTCTGCATTTTTTTGGTGAGTATTTTTATAAGCCTAGAAAAAAATAAAGTATCAGACCTAAAAAAATGTTTAAAGTGCAAAACCTCCCACTTACAAACTTATTTTCGGATATTGTCGTATTGTTGTCATTGTGGCAAATTAGGTTTTTCAGAATGTGACCAAAAAACATTTTAATATTTATGCCTGAGCTTTAGAGAATAAAATAAGACATGCATTTTGGTGATGTTTTTTTTTTGATACATGCGGCCGGTGAGCGGGAATTTCAACCTTTTTGCCACCAGCATAAGGAGTGTTTGATCTCGTTCGATTTTTTACGAAGTGGATCCCCTCAAAAATTGTAATTCTCTGGATAATTTTATTGTAACGCGTTCGAATATGGAAGCTTTGAAACGACGTGAGCCAAAGATGCCATATTTGTACTCATTATACATATTTGGATTCTCCTTAGTTCACAACATATTTTCGTTTTGTTTTGAAGCCATCGCCATATTATTCGTTGGCTAGCTTAATTCTGCAGGACTATGCAACTCTCAACTGTCAAAACACTTTCATAACCCGTGCAGCTTAATGGCTGATGATGTATTCATGCTCGCAGCTTACATAACAAACTCATTGCGCAATGAGTTCTTCGAACCGTAGATGATATTATTTTCACTTTATTTTCACTTTATCCCTTCTTCGCTTTCGAATTGCAAAGCGAGCGGATTATACGGCTATTGTTAATATTTGATACTACTTTAAGACTTTACAAATGCAAAAGGTTTTTTTGTCTAATTAAATCACGGTTCGTTAAATTAGTTACGGGTGAAAGTAGTCTTAAAATCGCGTAAGAGAGTTGACTGTCATATTATTTGTGTTTATTTTAATACTAGGTGAAGGACCCGGCGTTACCGGGGGTTATGAATGGTTTGGAGTAAAGTTTTTAGGTTGTGATGTGTTACCCCTACCCCTACCCCTCCTCTTACTCCTACTCCTACTCCTACTCCTACTCCTACTCCTACTCCTACCTCTATTCCTACTCCTACTCCAACTACTACTCCTACTCCTACTCCTACCCCTACTCCTACTCCTGCTCCTACTCCATGCTCCTATACTCCTGCTCCTACTCCTACTCATACTCCTACTCCTACTCCTACTCCTACTCCTACTCCTACTCCTACTCATACTCATACTCATACTCATACTCCTACTTCTACCCCTACCCCTAACCCCTATCCAGGAATTTTCCTCTTATTTTAACGTCAAGTGGGCACAATTTCATTAAGAAATGCCAATATTCTGCTTTAAGGGGTAGGAAAGGGGGATGGAGGTGGTTTTAGAAATCTCATATGACAGCGACCTTCACAATTTCATCAAGCTCCGAATAAAACCATAGATTTTTATACAAAAAAAACAAACAAACAAACACCGCCGGCTACGGACATTCTTCTTTATTTAATAGAAGAGGAAGATAAATATACAGATTAGACGCTGCAATGCGATACACGTAACTACGGAAATATTGCAACAACTTAGAAATGATTCTACATTAAGGTAAATTAAAAACTTCATTGAATAACCTTCATCAACCAACCCAAGACATTTATTTATTTATAAAATACACGATATTTAATGGAGACAATTACATGGAATAGATACATTAGATCACCATACGAGGCGGCTGCCTGTTTCATGGAGAGCAATGGAGAGTAGTTAATTTGTATGAAGTCTAGCCTAAACATGCGGATTTAGTATAAAAAATGTTGAAAATTGTAAAAATTATAAAAGAAAGTAGAAGATAGAAAGCAGAAAAGGACAGGTATAAGGATTAGATCATAAAAATACACATAAAATATATTTCAATGAAGAAGGTAGACGACTTATCCAAAGCTCTAATAAATTTATGGAAAATAACTTATATTTAAATTTATAAACCCCATTGTAATATGTATTTATTGAAGATAATATTAATAATTCTCAATGAAATGTGAAACACTTCAAGACACAGAAAAATAAAAAGGTAAAGGTCACAACTGGGACTTGAACCCAAATCCTCTAGTCTTACCGGGACCAAGAAAAACCTAATTACATTCGGTCATTTTTAACCATATCGTAACTAAATTTAATATTTCAAACATTTTTCTTTTATAAACTGCTTTCTTTGGAATGATGCAAAATTCTTACCAAAATACATTTGCTCAATATTTATAACAGTTTAATTGGGAGTGTGTTTGGTCCCGGTTAGACTAGAGGATCTGGGTTCAAGTCCTAGTTCCGACCGTCACCTTTTTATTTTTTCTGTTTATCTGTTTCATATTTCATCGAGTATTACTAATACTACCTTTTAATTTTGAGCTTACCCATCCGTTAGTAAATAAATAATACTAACGATGAGCTTGCTGTTTATACGAAATAAATAAATAAGACGGCGAGTTATTGATCCATTCTTTGAGATAAATAAAGAAGCCAATCCGTTTACTCTGGTGCGGCTTCATGAAATTTGCGTACCTCGTTCCGTCTGCTTTTTTTTTGTCAACGCAACTTTTTTTTTTAACTTTCGTTTGCAACCTTACCTTTTTTTCCTGTCTTCTTATATAATTCTATCTAATATTCATTGAAAATTATTGATATTGTTTCGATAAATAATATCCGAATGAAGCGGAAAGCTTTAAGTAAGTAAGTCTTAATTGAATATTTAATCTCGCTGCGTTAACTCCATCGTGAGCTAAGGAGCTTCGAAGTATCCATTTAACTGCTGTTTATTTATCTTTATTTATTTTCCAAAAAAAGTTATATACCTACCAATACATTGGAAAAGCGATGAAAAATGAAAAAAATATATACAGTTAACATAAACTACCTGATATGCACCTGGCCTTACTCGATTTTGTGTTTTGTTTTTTTAATAAAGTTATGAAGTTGTGAATTCTTGCTTGTCGTTTGGGTGGCATAATTGATTTGACGGTGAAAGTAATACCTTGTGGCGACTATTACTATCGCTAAACAAACATTTTATTTAATTCCAAATATTTATTTTTTCAAAATATATCTAAATAATAAAGTTCTTAAGTCGGTATCTAAAACAAAGGACAAAAACAAATAAATTTACACTGTAACTTATTTACTTCAATTTTATTTGCCCAAATATTATATCCTGTTCACAAGTAACTAATTTTAAGAACAATCAGTACCATTAAAATCTAACTGATTAAACATGGCCAAGACCGCCCTTAATAGAAGAAAGCCATAAGATAACAAAGCAAAAAATATGTAGGTACCTACTTGTGTTTTCCATTTTGAAGATATTCTACCCAAACAAACCTTCTTCTTTTGAATATGTAATCTTTGGCTAACCAGAGTGGTATATCTATGGGGTAACCTCAATACAACATGGCGAAGTCAATGTTTTTCATACTAATTTTAAAACGTTATATAAACAGTTTTACATATTGGATTTCTTTCTTACTACTCTCTAAACCTTTCAGCCACTAATAAAAACAAACTGTACTATTTTCAGCGAAACCGATCGAGTAATTTTCGAGAAAATCGAGGACACACAGACAAACATTCATTTATATATATAGAGAAGATAGGTAAATAGAGAGAGAAAATTGGTTTTTAAAAAATATTTTAAAATGTGAGGCCATATCAGAAAATATCGCGTTGAAACTCCGGCGAAGCCTCGCAGTATTGTTATTTATGTTAAGAGAGGACGTAGTTATAGTACAAGCACTTAGAATAACCTGTTTTTACTTAATCACTGGACATAGCTAGTTTTGCATCCAGAGCTTGCGCGCATTTAAAAGTTTGCACGGTTAACACGTGGGTTCAACATCCGACCCGCAACGGACATACGCGGTTAAGTTTACCGAACCGCATGATAATTTACGATTTCATATAAAATATTAAGGTATCCCGATTTCTGAGAACCTAAAACCCTTTTAACATCGATCATTTAGTGTAAAATAACAGAAAGAAGTGCGAAAAGATTTAAATTCAAATTTCTTAATTAGTAAATACCTACCAAACCCTTAGACTTTGTTATTTTCAATTACAGTAGGCAGTTAGTTAATTAAAGGCTCTTTTAAAATCCATCTGCATAAAAAACAGCACACCTTTTTTCCCAAATGATCATTAATAAAACAGAGGCGTTTTCAAATGATTTGTCCCTACTCATCTTCAAAAACCAACCATCGAGTTAATACAATTCAGTGCTTATGTATATTGAATCGAATCGATACATTTGTTTATCGTCGCTCAATGTGTTAATGTTTTAATCGAATACGACTTACCTCTTTATAAAATTTAAAAGGAGAATATATGACGCGAATGTGAATGGAAGAAGAAGCCGGGGACGCCCGAAGAAGACATGGCACGATCAAGTGAATCAAATACTCGAGTCGGGCCATGTCAGAAGTCGGAATAACAGAAGATGAGGCGTTGTATGAATGTGAATGAAGCAAGAAGTGTATGCCAAGATCGAGTTGTTTGGCGGTCCGTCCTCTCTGCCTACCCCTGCGGGGAAACGGCGTGATGGTTTAGTTAGTTAGTTAGTTAGTTAAAAGGAGCTTTTCAAATTGGACGTAAAAAAGCACACGTCATTTTCTAAGCACCAAAAACGTTATAGTTGCTTTCGCTTGAGAAAAAGATTCTGAATGTTTTTAGTCAATTATTACAATACAAGGAATGTTTTTTTTTATATACATATATATTGTATTGGTCTATACCTACACCTTACTTGACACCACACTATTGTGGTGTCAAGTAAGAATGATGTGATGTGATGTGACTGTAAATGAATTAGTTATACTTTCATATGAAGCGGTAACTTGGTGATGGACAATATAATTTTAAAAATAAAACAATAACTTTGTTTACATCACTTTTATTAGGTATATAGTTATGCCGACCGGATTTCGCCATTACCGTAGCTTCTTCATTATACTGCCCTGAAGAAGCTGCGGAAGTGGCGAAACCCGGTCGGCAAAAGTATATACCAAATAAAAGTGATGTAAACAAAGTTATTGTTTTCTTTTTTGTAATTATTTATATATTATTGCGTTTCGTGAACACCTCACTAGGAGAACCTGTACTGAGGTGTTCATATGTTTTTGATAAAGTAAAATAATGAAGTAATTATCCTATGATGTTAAATAATATTATAAAATATGTATGTCGGCCTCCATGGTCGAGGGGTAAGGCTCTCGACTACGAATCCGAAGGTCGCGGGTTCAAATCCCAGCGTGCGCAAGTAAATTTTATTTAATTAATTTGTGTTGTTTCACAATTAATTCATTTAAAAATAATGTATAGTATATTTGCGCACGTTCCAGAGTGGAAAACACTCTCAGTATCGCCATGGTAAAAGACCACCATTCAGGATTGAAACGTTGCTTGAAATGGCTTTTAGCCATGTTTGGTGACTAGATCTGAATAGTCAGGTATTTCCCCACCTTCCTCTTCCCCCTCTCCTTCCCCTCCCCACAATACCTTCATCCTCACAACATTCCCCAATTGGGAATGCCATAGTCTCACTGGCTCCAGACGGTTGGGAGCAGTTGGGACTCTTGTGCGGTATTCATATGAAAAATAAAAAGTATTATAAAAATGAAAAAAAAAACAAATAATACATATATGTATATGTTTAATATAAATGTTAATATATTATGATTGATTTGGTGTAATTAAGATGTGAAAAAAAATCTTTAATTTTTTTTATCCATATCGAAAAATTAAGTTTGATAATACCATCGAATTGCCTAAGAACATTTATAACACCAGCTTAGTCAAATTGTCGTCGTTTATGAATTCTAAGTAGGTAGTTAGTTCTGGGTAGGTAAAAGCAACGAAAACGCAATAATAGCCAATAATAACTCATAAGGTGCTTACAGATCAAAGTCTGAAACCGATAAAACGCTCCTAGTAAAATGTAATAATAATCAGTAGCGTAGCGACCACCTAGACCGCAGCCCCGGGGCACGTAACAGAAAATTTAAGTATACTTTTTTTTAAGATTTTAGAGAAAAATACCAACATTTCCACGTGCGGTAAAGTAATATTATTCTGTCTTTCTCTTCGAGGGCTTCGTTTGGATGTTTTATTTTCTAGGCGAACGAAACGAGCAATAATGAGAAACCTACTAGCCTACTGAATTATTGTATACACTTAAAGTGGGCTACGCCCTTCTCTATTCTCCTTAAATTAAAAATAATGGAAATCAACAAGAGGTTGTAATTGCCTACGCACTCTGATTTCGTTTCTTATTTCGTTTTCATTTTATCCGAAAATAATTTGTAATCACATTAAGGGGAACGGCTGCGCGGCCTGTTTCACACAAAACTTAATTTTGGATTTGAGGCTAAAATACTCACCTAAGGCTAATGATCTTTTTTTTCATCAAAAAGTGTGGTAAATATCTAGTACGGATTAGAAGTAATTTATTTATTTTTGTTTTACATCTGAAATATAGGCCATTAAATGAATTGATTTTTCGCGAATTTAGAGGCACCTTTAACAATTATTTAGGGGCTAACGGTAATGTAAAAAAAAAGTTTTACCCCGTCCACTTTTAAAATATAATGAAATATAAAATAAAAAATTTAAAATTATTCTAAAATAAGCATTATGGCGGACCTTAAATTAAATCAAAAACGACCAATTTAAGTTGGAACGCAAAATTTCCGTACATAATTTAAAATATCGTAAATGTTTTGTTTTTATATTTTTATTTACGTAATCATATTTACATAGCAAATGTGATCATTTTTTAAAAAAATACAAAAACCCGCAAATAATTTTGTAAGTTGCCTCTAAAATTATGAAAATTATTTTTTTTTCATGGCCCATACTTCATAATTTAAAATAAAAATAAATAAAATTCTTCTCATACGTACTAGATATTTACTAAACCTTTAATTAAAAAAAATATGTGTCATTCAGTTTGGATGGGTATTTTGACCTAAAATCCAAAATTAAGTTATGTATGAAACACACAATGCAGCCGTTCCTCTTAAGAATGCGAACCAATTGGAATCAATTTCCAAAGAAAACATCGAGACAGCTTAATACATTGGTTCGACACACATTTAACTGTGTGTACCTATTTATAAAATAATTAAATGCTAGCTTTCTCCAGTGTTTCTAAAAATATCCAATTTAAACGGTGGTAAATTGCAATGATACTATTATTTCTCGACATTGTCGGAGATTCATTTAAGCCAAATACATAAATTTTATTGTATCCGGAGGGCGAGGTACAACCACGAGCAACCTTTTCAGTGCAGCCTATACCCGCCAGCCGGCACGTTTTTACACGTACCTTTCTATTGGTTTTAGTGAAACTTTATAGATCACATATATGCGGCATCCGCGTACGGGGAATGCCTCCGATGAATCACATATGCGACAGCTACGTAGATCAAGATATGACGAGCAGTCAATAACAAGATTAATACAACTTGGATGGCTCTGCTAGACGGGAAATCTAGCCAGGATGGGGGGTAGCAGTGGCGTGCGTTCCATAAAGGCTGAAAAGCTGCGCTTACCTCCGAAAAAAACAATCTAAAAACATAAAACATGTAAGAGTTTTATACGATATAATAGTATAAATTTATTGTTAATCCATCCTAAGAAATTGTTTCTACCTGGCAAAATTCTAATTTGTTGTTGCAACCCGACTTAAGCATCTTTGGCCGTCCTGCTGAATTTAGTTTCTTTAGCTTGCTTCGTAGGGATCCATACAAAAATGCACTCCGTATCAAAATAACCCACAGAGTTTTCAACGGGTTTATAGGTGTAAGAATTATTAGCTTTGTCAAGTATTTTTTGCAAAAGAAAAAGGGCTATTGTAACTTTGTATAATACTCTCCTCGCTTTGGTGGCAGTTTAACCTTTTTATAATGTTGCCCGGTTTGAACAAATCGATAACGAACTATTGTCACCGGGAGGCTGCACTAATTCATAAATAAAGGACGACTTAGGTTATTAAACAACAGATGACGCTGAACGTCTCTAATTTAATCTAACGAATCAAACGAATCTCCATACAAAATATTGGGGGAATGTTCATCAATAACTACTACTATTACACGGAAACGGTTTTTTTCTAATGATTGTTAAAAAAACAGTTACTAATAATATTATATATATTGGTGTTTTTGCTTGATATTGTGAGAATTCGCACAAAAGGTGAAAAATAATGAATACGTACCTAATTCATTGACTGATAGGTAGATACACTATGTTGCCTCCATCGTCGAGGGGTAAGGCTCTCGACTACGAATCCGAAGGTCGCGGGTTCAAATCCCGGCGTGCGCAAGTAAATTTTATTTAATTAATTTGTGCTGTTTCACAATTAATTCATTTAAATATAATATATAGTATATTTGCGCACGTTCCAGAGTGGAAGATACTCTCAGTATCGCCGTGGTGAAAGACCACCATTCAGAATTGAAACGTTGCTTGAAATGGCTTTTAGCCATGTTTGGTGATCAGATCTGAATAGCCAGGTATTTCCCCACCTTCCTCTTCCGCTTCTCCTTCCCCTCCCCAATACCTTCAACCTCACAACATTCCCCAATTGGGGATGCCATAGTCTCACTAGCTCCAGACGGTTGGGAGCAGTTGGGACTCTTGTGTGATATTCATATAAAAATTTTAAAAAAACTGACAACATCTCTAGGTAATGACGATAAAAAGACATATCAAAAGGAGATCAAATTTAAATTATGGATTTTCGATTTTTAACTTGTTCATCAGAGTTGCGTTGAACGTTATAGCTTTCTCCGCTGTTTTATTATTTTATTGCCTTCGGAACGTATATGGTAGGTACTTTTGTATAGTTTATCAGAACTAGTTGAAACTTCATTAAATGATAATGCCACAAATAATGGCGCCAGAACTGATGAGATCTCGGCGGGATTACCTGCTGCTAAATATTTCATAGTGAAGTAGATTATTAACATCTGAAAAACCACAGCCTACCCTTGGTCAAGGAGCAATGCACGCCACTGGGAGGTAATTATTCGCCCACCAAAGAGGCTGCCTGACTTCTTTAAAATGAGACTGCAGGACGAAGGAAGACTTATGAACGACTGGACGATGCGAATTCCATTAGAAGCTGGATGGAAACGATATAAGACCGATAGGAGTAGGTGTCTGGGTTTCTAGAAGCGACCGAGGCCTATTCTGGTTCTTTTTAAGGAAAGTCCCTTATTCTTTTCCTTGGGCTTAAAGACATTTTTTTTGCTCAGCTACGATTCCGATTTAAATGTCAATATCAATACATTTTTAAATGAGTTTGTGGTTTAATTATCACAGCATTATTAAAAAGTGTGGTGTATCACAAATGTAGTTTATTATTACTTACTTTACACGTGTAGTTTATTATAATTTTTGGATTTTAAATCACTTTTATCTAGCATTTCGTGTTTTTAGCATAGGTACTTTACAAACATCGCAATTTCGTTAATTCGGTTCATTTAATGGCATTATTATGCGACAAATGACACTAATAATGTTTAAAGTCAATACTTACATAATATAATGTTTTTTTGTTGTTAAAACGACGCAAATATCGATATTTTCAAAGAATGTCGTTCGCTGAATGACAGCTGTCATCCTAGAGAACCGGAACCCCAGTTAAGCAAAAAGACTTTAACCCTAAGGAAAATGAATTTTCCCTAAAAAGAAAGGGGGTATTTACTAGATTCTCGGACTCGGTAGAAAAAACGTAATAAAAATTTTAAAAGATATATATGCTGTCAGGTTCATAAAAATAAATAAAAAATAATTGCACATGCGGAAGTCCAAAAAAATGAACTTCATTTTTTTACTTTACGAAAATCAAAATAAGTAAATATGTAAAGGGAATTGACGCCATCTTTAATGTTGTTAGTATGATATGACATTTGTCGGAAGTGCCAATGGGAATAGGCCTCGCGATGCCGATGATGTGATGAATTCCAAAATCCATTTTTTTTTTTAAATTGCTTAAGATTTTGACCTGTGTGATACAGTCCTAATACGGTTTAAAATGACAATAGAATATCGATCAGTAATAATAAGTGTTAATCTACTAAAATTAACATTTTAATTGCATTATTTCACATAACACATAATCATAAAAATCTTATATGAGAAAAGAGGTTTTACAAATTGAACAAATGTTCAAAAATTGACTTAACAAAATTAATGAGGGATTAACATCCAAAGATTGTTTGAGAATATATACTTATCCAAGATTAATTTTAATCCGAGTTAGAGAAATCAGTTTAATTTCCACATGTTTGAAAAAAAAATCCAAAAATGCTATTATCTTTCAGTAATAATAATAATAATACTTGGATGACTTGTATAGCGCCGTTTTTGTGAAAAATCAACTCAAGTAATAAACCTTTCACTCAAAACATTGTTAGTTCATGTGTATTCTACAAATCTCCTATCTTTATCACTGTTTTTTCTTCGTATTTACGTAACTCTTGCTTACTTTCACAGAGCAAATAATACATAGAGATGTCCTAAGACGCAAGGGGAAGAAATCAAAATAAGGGAGGCGAGGGGCTAATTAGGCGTGCCGCCAATTTAAGTAAAAATGTTAGACTTGTTTACAAAAACTGAATATTTTGTGAGAGTCTTTAGTTTGACCCATTTTAAAAATGTTTTGTAATTTGCTTACCGCAATCAAAATCACGCGAAACAGAAGTGGACAGCGATGAACTAGGCTGGTGCCAAAATGTGTGTCACGTGACATTTGCCTCCAGCCGCAGAAATGGTACTTAGGGCAAGTCTATTAATTCTGACTTCTGATTATGTACAATATTGTCTTCTAAAAGCCACATTGGGTGTATGTAATATGTACGCAATTGTGTATTTTTATTTATATCTAATTTTGAAACTGTCAATTCATAGTGGAATTCGATTTCACATGATTTTTTTTTATTGATAAAAAAACCTTTGTAACTTTCTTCCACTTGTTTATTTTCGACCCGACCGGTTTCACCCTATCACGGGCATCTTTAGAATGGTACAATTAAAACTAAATCTATGGTACATATTTTTTTTTTATATGAATACCGCACAAGAGTCCCAACTGCTCCCAACCGTATGGAGCCAGTGAGACTATGCCATTCTGAATTGGGGAATGTTGTGAAGCTGAAGGTATTGGGGAGGGGAAGAGGAAGGTGGGGAATACCTGGCTATTCAGATCTGGTCACCAAACACGGCTAAAAGCCATTTCAAGCAACGTTTCAATTCTGAATGGTTGTATTTCACCAGGGCGATACTGATAGTATCTTCCACTCTGGAACGTGCGCAAATATAACATATATTATTTTTAAATGAATTAATTGTGAAACAACACAAATCAATGAAATAAAAACTACTTGCGCACGCCGGGATTTGAACCCGCGACCTTCGGATCCGTAGTCGAGAGCCTTACCCCTCGGCCCTGACAGAAGGGCTTTACAATTATATTTAAAACTACTTTCGGATTGGTTTATATGGTCGGTCTTCCAGAAGGTAACAAAACCAATTTTATTCACTTGTAAAATTGTAACCTCGATAAAGGCTTAGTTCAAGAGTGGTTAATAATTGGATTATTAAATAATTCATTTTAAATATGAATAACAAAATAAAAAAATTATCACTACATCCGAGGATAGGATATGACCCCAAAAACGCTCTCCATTGGCTACTATCCCAAGCCAGTTGTCGCCATATTCCATACTGGTTGTATAAATAAAGGGTACTGCTTCCAAGATTTCGGCTGTAAAAGCAGTCACAATTTATTCTCCCAATAATTATCTCAGAACACAGATTTTAAAGAATGAAGCTCTAAATTCCTAATACTAGCAGAGTTCAAATAAAAACGGGGAAGATTCTAGATATAAACAAATATATATATATATATATATAATGCTATATAAGACTCTCTCGATAAAACAGGGAATTTAGCACCATCGGCGACATCTATTTATTTTAAAAGTAATTTAAATATGTATTGTTAGTGAACAACATCTTAGGATTTAGCGCCATACTCTTCAAATTTATACATGATTAATTTACAAATTACATAATTTATACAAATACGCTGGTAATAAAGTGCCCTCCAGACCAGCGGTTAGTCCAGTAGTGAGGCCGACGAAAAAAATATATTAATCGAGTTTTTTTTATTTGGCAATAACGGCAATATTCCTTGAGCGAAGCGATCTTGAAATATGAATTTCCATTTTTTTTTTTTTTAATTTTCTGAACGCTAAATAAGGCGCAATATCCAAAACGAAGTTTCAATTTTCAAGACCGCTTCGCTCAGCGGAGACAAGGAATATTGCCTTTGTAGCAAAGTCAAAAAATAAAAAACTCGATTAATATATTTTTTCCGTCGGCCACACTACTGGGCCACCCGCTCGTCTGGAAGACACTAGGTAGAGTACCGTCTGATAGTGGTGGGCGAAGCGGCTCGGTTTAGTGAGCCGGATCACCAAATCAGCTCTCTGTAAAAACAATCCACATGAAAACTGGACGAAAAAAAGTATCGTGTAACAGCGTCTTAAGAACGTCTTTAGGAGGGCCAAGGGAGCGAGGGAGAGGGCATGGTGCGGAGGGACGCGAACCGTCGTTCAATCAAGCCGGATCACCGAACCGGTACACTACTTCTATATTTGCGCACGTTCCAGAGTGGAAGATACTCTCAGTATCGCCCTGGTGAAAGACCTCCATTCAGAATTGAAACGTTGCTCGAAATGGCTTTTAGCCGTGTTTGGTGACCAGATCCAAATAGCCAGGTATTTCCCCACCTTACTCTTCCCCTTCTCATTCCCCTCCTCAATACCTTCAGCCACGCAACATTCCCCAATTGGGGATGCCATAGTTTCACTGGCTCCAGACGGTTGGGAGCAGTTGGAACTCTTGTGGGGTATTCATATATAAAAAATAAAATAAAAATACAAAGAGCTGATTTAGTGATCCGGCTCACTAAACCGAGCCGCTTCGCCCACCACTACGCGTCTGACATTTGAAAGTAGACACAAATTGAGGGCGGTGTGATTTTAAAATGTTTTAAATGGCAGCACCAAGACGGCTTATAGTAAAATTAAAATAAGTTTAAAAAAGCACAATGTTCCACATGTATATTTTTTACTACCAAGCGGTCTTCAGAAATTAGTGGTACTTTCCGAAAGGAGATGATTCTGCATCATATTCTAAGACAATTTTTTATAGTTAAACTTTTTAAATATTTAACGCTTTGCAAATTTGCAAGGAAGATAATTATTATTTTTTTTTGTATTTCCGAAATGTATGTCAAAATAAGTATTTTTTAAATGATAAATCAAAATAAAACTAAAACTAACTCTAATTCACAGATCAAAATTATACATTTTTAAAAACGAAAATATAATCAAGCCATGTTGTTTTGGATTGTTTCCTTAAAACGAACTGTCAAAATCGAATGTGAATTTTTTTTAATGTGTAGAATAAATTTCAAAGACAAATTGATTAGTTCGGTGGTGCAATAGAAAGGATTTTTTTCACTTTATTAAATGTCTACATTCTATTGCTGTATGTTAATTTTTTAAATAAACCAACCAATAATAACTCACCATTTTGAAAGAGCACATATCAGCTCGGTACTCTAATTTATCAAAAAGTTCGCATCGAACAAACTCCACTCAAACAAAAATCTAGGTTAAGGAACGCCGTCATAGAATGAAAGACAGTGCGGCGGGAGAATGTATTTCAAGATAGTAAATAAAAACACAGCATGTTTACAAATGGAAGTGTAAACGCAGTAACTTCAATGTAGGGACTGTATTTTTACTTACAGGAATGGAGAAACTGGGTTTTTACTGACCAACATAGACGAAATTGCAATAACATCAAAACAATATCGTCTTTTTTTTTTACACTAAAAAAATAGTCTAATGTAAAATATACGAAATTCTATATTTAATAACTTCCCATTTTAAAGACATTTTTGCAAATTTTGGTAATTAATGTATTTTTACTTACCACGGCAGTACTGATCTTACTCCTTCAGTAACAAAACATATTTCAAATAAACCTTTGAGAGACTCGTAGGTTCGTATTTCGTACTTGTATATACGGCGTTAAAACTTTCTTAAAATGTCAATTTGTATATAAGAAGGTATTTACTTAATAGCCCAACGGTTTGTTACTTTATTTTCAACTAGGTTTTTAAATAGTTTGAAGGAAAGTTTTGAGGTTGTGATGTGTTACCCCTATCCTCTTATTTTGAATGTCACGTGAGAAAAATTTCATCACGAAATACCTAAATTCTGTTTTAAGAGGAGGGAAAGGGGTATAGGGGTTGTTTTTTTTTCGAAATCTCGTGCAGACAGTGACCGTCCTCTTGTTTTGAAGGTCAAGTGTGCAGAATTTCATCTAGCTCGGAATGAAACTGTAGTTTTGTATACAAACAAACACCACCCAGGACACTCTTCTTTATATATCTCAAGTATCACAGTAGATTTCCTCTTATTTTGAACATCAAGTGTGCGAAATTTCATCAAGTACCAAAATTCCGCTTTAAGGGGTGGAAAATGGGGGTGGTTTTACGAAATATCATGTAGACAGTGACCTTCCTCTTATTTCGAAGGTTATATGTGCAAAATTTCATAAAGTTCGAAATAAAACTGTAAATTTGTATACAAAACAAACAAACACCCGGGACATTCTTCTTTATATAATAGAACTTAAATAATAATTCGAGTACTTTGCAGAAGACCTACTTGCGTATTTTCAAATAACTGTAAAGACGATTTATAGCTGAGTAGTTCTAAGCATTGGGTTCTCAGTGTTCACACTCGAGGGACACGGGTTCAGTTCTCTGTAAGCTAAGTCCTCCTTCACTTCACAAGCAACAAATTTAGCTTTTTATGATGGAAGTAGGGAGAGTTCAAATATCGTGAAGTTATTCGTAATGCGGGAATGCTAGATTATTTTTAAGAGGAATAAATTTTTTTAAATTATAATCTGAAATCTATGAGAATTAAAAAAAATACAAATCTATCTAATTTACCTTTCAAATGAAATTGACATTTCAGGCAATAATTTGTACTTAATGAGAATACCGCACAAGGGTACCAACTGCTCGGTAGCCAGTGGGAGTATGGAATCCCCAATTGGGGTATGTTATGAAGCTGAAGGGAGTTGGTAAGGGAAGGAGATGGGGAAGAGAAAGGTTGGAACGTACCAGGCTATTCAGAACTGGTCACCAAAGATGACTCAAGCCAATTCCAGGGCGACACAGAAAGGATCTACCATATCAAAAATAATAAGTGAAGAATTATTTATGAATTAATTACGTATTAATTATGAATTTTATATTACAATAATGCATCTAATAAATAAATTTACGTACATTCAATTTTATACAACATTCCACAGTAGGTACCTACATAGCATGCCTTCAGAGAAAAAATGCATTGTGGTTAACCAAACAATTTTATTTTATTACAAAGCATCAGTAAATAACTTTCAACATGGCTCATACGAAATACTTACTGTTAATTAATATTCTGTCCGATAAAAAATTTTGACCTACATAATGTAATGTGGTAGGAATTGTGGTAGCTGATGGGATTTTTCATATGTAAAGTATTTTATTTTTAAAGGGTACCGTAAAAATGCTTTCGGGGGTTAATTTTGCCTCTTAAGAGGTAATTTTGCCCCAAAGTGGTAACTTTACCCATTTATAATTTAAAAAAAAAATAATATTTGTAAAAAATACTGTGTTACCTATCGAAATTTTATTTGATCATATTTCATTAAGTGGTACTTTAAATCAATGGTGTGAACTGCGAACTATAAGGCATTCATTATTGCATAATTCGAGGTAACCTCTCCAGCTGCATCAGATACTAGTTTTTGTGTGCGGAATAATCTATTTCCAAATCACTTTGTTTGTCAAATCAAACAATGCAATGTCACATATCACAAATACTCAAAAGTGAAAAACACTAGTGAATACATAACTAATAAATAATTTGATTATTTCTTTATAATTTGAATTAAATAATAAAAACGTATTTTATATAAATTACTTGCATATTGCACTTGAATATTTTTAAGTTTTGGAATAAATCATCCTAGCTTCTACTATGTATTTCTTATGGGGAAATTTTTCTTCGATATACGAGTGTTTTGAATTACAAACATGTTTACCGAACGAATTACGCTCATAAACCAAGGTTCCACTGTATAGGTATTACAATTAGAGTTGAGTCAAACACAGCACTCGCACAGATGCATTGCTTACTTACAGCATGATTCAAACTTGTTATTCAGAAAAGACAATTCCAGTGCAAATGAAATTTTTATTATTTATAAATAATGAAAAGAATTAAATTTTAGAATACAGTAAAACTCGCTCAAGAAGTTCCCACTTAAGAAGTTTACATGCTTAAGAAGTTAGGTTTTTTCGGTCCCTTGAAGACAGAATTTGAAAAAATGGCCCAATTTATCCCACAGGGTGGAAGATACTCTCAGTATCGCCCTGGTGAAAGACCACCATTCAAAATTGAAACGTTGCTTGAAATGGTTTTTAGCTGTGTTTGATGGCCAAATCTGAATAGCCAGGAATTTCCCCACCTTCCTCCTCCTCTTCTCTTTCCCCTCCCCAATACCTTCACCCTCACAACATTCCCCAATTGGGGATGCCATAGTCTCACTGGCTCCAGACAGTTGTGAGCAGTTGGGATTCTTGTGTGATATTCATATTAAGAAAAAAATTTAAAAAAACATAAGAAGTTTTTATTCCCGTCCCTTGGAAAACTTCACAAGAAAGATTCACTTTATTAAAATTTGCTGATCGTTTACAATACTCGTTGTCCCTTTCTCGCTAATAACAATAAGTAGGAAGCAAGATAAAAGGCTGTCAGAAGTGTACAAATATGCGCCAATACACATAATTCTAAACATGTATTGTTCGCCTTAACTCTAATTGCGCAACCTATGATGTTACATAAATTCATGAACAGTAATTTAACTACAAGTAATAAGCAATTTATTACAGTTTTATAAAGACGGGTGGACTACATTTCATTCCTATATCGTAGTGAAATGTGAAACAGTTTTTAACTCTAACAATCAGAGTTTAAAACATTTTGCAAACGGATAAATATTTCCAATTTCTCTACACGGCAGGAATAATATATCATTATCGTTCGGCAATACCACAAATGTGATATGAAACAAATTGTTCAGGAGAGAGAAAAAACCATAACACATACGGTATTGTCCTCGGGAGCGGTGTCACATATTGTCCAAAAAACACGAACACTTTAACAAATATTCAGCATTCTGTGAATGAATATACTCAGAGAAAATGATTACGAATAGAATGATATTAAAAATATCGCTTTGGAAAAATTGTCACATTCGCAGAATTGAATGCCGAACGACAATCTATTGTATCTTCTTCTTTATCTTTTTCATTCTTCTGCATTTTCAGATTCACAAATATATAAACATCGCAATTTTTCTCTCTTAAACTGCAACGGGAGACATCTGATTGCACATAGAAAATGGGAGACTTCAGAAATCAAAATTGCAGTTCTCTCCCTTGCAATTCCTTAATTTCTCAAGATTACTTCGGTATTTATACTTGAAAGCCGGCATTATGTCATTGATGACATTGTTCAGTTGATAGGGATCATCGTACATGTAATAGGCTTCTTCAGTTTCCTGGAAAACAAAATAATATAGCAATTAGCAGCATAACCCTTTTTCCCGTTATAATGTTCGAAACCGCCGGAAAAACCCGACACCCAAATTTGGCGCCAAACTCTTTGTTTTATGACATCTGTGTACTAATAAATTAAACGTTTTTCACTGGCTTTTGAAATGTTTAAAAGAGGCCTCTTTTTAAATCGATATCTCAATAAATAGAGACCTCTTTTTAAATCAATATCTCAATAAATAGAGGCCTCTTTTAAACATTTATAAATCTGTGTTTCACTAAAAAAGGAAAACAATGAAATTATTAGATAATTACTGAATTTAGAGAGGACTCCATTGGATTTGTGAAAGTTCTTAATTGTTTCCGTTTCCTGAAAAATATTATAAAAGAGTTTCACTGTATAAAGTCTTATTTGCATAAATATGAGTGTACCAATGAGATACGTACGAGCATCTATGAATATTGTTTAACTTTTGTGGTCATCGGGTGAGTGCTGTTGCATTGCACTGTACTTGCCGTCACAGCTGAATGTTAACATACAATAAACAGAGCACAAGGATGCTGACCTTTACAATGGGCGGTGTAAACATTTATGAACATACTCCAGTCCTTTGTGTAAAGGTCGGTAAACTTGTAGATGGGACATTTACGCACATATAAATAAGATCTTTAGCAAATAATTAATTAAACAAACTCAAATATTGATTGATTTATCCAGCAATATATTATAATATAATAATAATAACAAAATGTTTTATTATCTCTCACTGGGATTTCCCATACTGAGGATTTCATCATACTGCTAACTGCTACGCGCATACACGTATGTTTTCATCTTCGTAGATAATGTATGAATGTCACAAAAAGTGGATACGCATTATTCTATACACATCAAGAATTTGGTGAAAAGGTTAACAAATTTTAACACAAGAAACAAACAAAAAATAAAATACCCCAAGTTTAGCTGAACCAATCAATTCATATCTTCTGTTTTTGTAGATTTAAGTGAGGTTGAGCAAAATGACAAATATTGTTTTAGCGTACTTATCCAGTTAAAAGATTATTCGGCTGTTATCAACTTCTACGCTACGTATTATGGTATTTTCTTACCTTAGAATCATTAAATGAGCAGTACATGAAATCCATTTGGGGGAGAAAGTTGCGGACACAGCCGTAAGTATTGTTCTTCGCATCTTGACATTTGCAAAAGTACTCAGGTTGGCACATCTGAAACAATTAATACCGTTAACCAGTGGCGTGAATTGCTTTATGACCAAGGGTAGGCTGTGTGTAAATTTTTAGGCTCTGATAAGAATAAAATTGTGTATTGAATATTTGAAAATGAACGTTTTATTATCTATCATCTGCTTATTGCTACGGCAAACTGAATAAATGAGCGTACTTAGAAATAAAGCTATTTCATAGAAATTTTTCGCTTAAAAAAGGCTATTATCTATTAATTTCTCTTTATGGTTCATCATTTTTCCTAGGGTAGGCACAGCTTTTCAGCTTTTATGGACTGCACGCCACCGCCGTTAACAATAAATAATTTCATTACAAATTACCTAACCCAGCTTTGCGTTTCAAAGAGAAAAACATTGTCAAATTTTTGAGACATAATAATTATCTCAATCGATATCCTAAATGATTAGAAGGAAATAGAAGGCCAAAGAATAACGTTAAGCATGAGATCTAAAATGCTCACGAGGAGATTTTATTAATGTAGTTCGCTAGTAATATATCAGCTTTTTCCGATGACCTACAGGAGCCTCTACACTTGCCAGCTCTGTGACAGGTACACACAGGGCGTCACGAACACGCTCTAAGTGCAGTACATTGGATACTCTTAAACCCCATTTTTTTTTTGAACTGGGGTAACTGAATTTCTTTTTTTTTATTAACTGTATTCTTTCCGTTATAATTTTATGACTCTATTTATTTTATTATGTATCTTATATGTTTTTTATTACTAGATGTATGAAAATTTGCTTACATCTAAATAAAGCTACAAAAACAAACAAACAAAACAAACTCTCTTGTAAGATTTCTTAAAGGAACATTTCAAGGTTTTTATTTTATGTACATTCATATGTACATATTTTTTTTTACATTAACTCTACACAGGAGGCCCTGAGGAAAATAATTTCCCTCGGGGCCCATCATGCCATATTTGGGGATGCTGTGCGGAAGGGTCTTTTTTTAAGAAAAGGAAAGAGAGGAAGTTCTAGGAAGGAAAAGGTATGAGGAGTGGGTAGGAATCTGGGGGTGAGTGTGTCCAGGAGTGACGGGCATATTAATCAATCTCTCCCACTATGGTGCGAGGCAATGGGCCAAGAGAGTTCGGCTGGAGACGTCAAGGGGTCTCCCTCAACCAGCCTCTTCCGATCCGGCCCACCACGCAGCTGGTGGGCAGACGCATCCACCGCCAAGATCTGGACAAACCTCACCCTGTGAACCCGGGCACCACTGATAGTCACAAGTCACCAAATGTGATGAACCACTTGGGGTGGCCTATGGCAGAGGTGTTGGTTATCCAATAAATGATACCCGAGGCAGCAGTACCCACACCCAACACCCAAATATGTGAACCTTATAAGAGGATTTTATAGTATAACAAAATACAAATGGTGTTAACACTGTCAGGCGAAGGTACAAGCGCGTCACATGTACATAATAGCGGTGTTATGTAACGAATTAACTACAATTTAATAGAAGAATCTAGCCATTTGTTAAAAGTCCGCTAAAATTTTAAAAGGAAGATCCTAGAACTTTCTCGAACATACGCTAGGATTGATCCCGGCGTCCGACACGAACGGCGCCAGTTCCGCAGTCATCCGTTGAGGGCTTGCGGCCCGAGCAACAGCGCGGGCCTGATTCCAGATCAGACAAGAGAAGCAAAAGGTGCGTGCAGAGTGCTTCCGCCCTGTGTGATTTCTGGCGTCACCTTGCCTTCCATATATTTAGTACATTGTAAACTCATTGTCTTGGCCTAAATCTAATTAGTAAAGTCAGTGACCAGTGCACTAACTTCCTGTGAGCCACAGGATGCTATCGGTGTGGGACCCAGCGTTCCTAGGCGTCACCTATTGCAATGAAGCCGCGTGCTGACTGCCCCCGTTCGATCCAAGTAAGCTGTATACTCTTTGTATGTGCTGCAAAACCTCTATGTTTAAAGTAATTGCCCGATTGGAGACTCAGTAGAGAGAGATAAATGAACCTCAGATAGGTTATTGAATAGCCCATTGTTATTGAACCCCGTATGCACTACCTGTAAATGTCTTCCCTGTAAAATAAACCCTGTCTAGAAAGCACTCATCATTTCATTGGTAGTTAAGTACCTTTTACTGAGCCGGTATGAGGCTGTGCCGATTCACGACTTGCAGAAAAGAGCTGTGATTGCTCTTACCTACTGAGCTATCCTTGTGGAACGCTGAGTCAGCCTCGTGTCTGGCCTCTAGGTGAGTTAACCCTCCTGTTGACTTTTACTCTGTCGCTCCAACGTGCTTTAACTGCCTTCTGTTTTTTATGTTTAAATTTACTTTTTAAATAATATATAGTGTAATGAAAGCACGAGTGAAGTCTTGTATGAGAGAGGTGGCATGAAAGCGAGATAATTGTAGCTATATAGAGAGTATTCATGGATGTCCGGTCTCTCTTCATTATCTCCTGTCATCCGAGATAATACATTTTGTTAATTACAGTCTATTGACTATTATTCCGTCATCACAATATCACAGTAAAACCGACATTACACATAGCGTACTTACAAATAGATTTGTATCATTGCTCCATGGACAACCGGGTGATCCTTCAGACCCCTCTCCGCTGTATTCCACCAGCATCCGTCTGTCATACGGCTCTTCAAAACCTACATCATTTGTCTCCAGCATATTAAGTTGTTGTAATTCGGGGTTACTGAATATCTTTATGGGAATGCCGTCCATGTCCGCGGGGGGTTTTAATCCCGCTAGTTGCAAAATGGTTGGAGCCAGGTCAATGTTCATGATTGGGTAAGGTGGTGATCCTCCTTCGAGGATGCCGGGACCCCTGATGAGGAGCGGTACTCGGATGTCGGTATCATACGGTTGTCTCTTATCATATGCTTGTGAAAATTGACCTGAAAAAAAGATATACATAATATTGAAGATCCTTACATACTGTATAGTATTTATAGCAAGATTATCATTTTAATTACTAGTATTTTTCATCCAACCTTATTCTTTGTTTCAATTGTTTGATTTATGTGGCTCTACTCTTATAGTAAATATCAGTTTTTAACTCAGTGCAGCAAACACAGCCAAAAATAAACAATTTCCCAAATTTAAGTCTTTGCACCGAGAGTGTTATATCTATGATTGTTCCTTTTCTATTCTGTAAAATGTCAAACTTATAAATAACATCAACTGTATAATTCATTCTTCTTTTCTCATGAAATTCTTAGTAAACAGCAGCCTTCGTTAACTTACTGTAGAGAGATTCAAGCCTCACCAGACCACTTGTATTATTCATCAGGAACATACTCAGTGTTAACATCGAGAGTGTTTTTTCTAGTTTGAGTAACAATCATCCATCCACATCAAGGTTTTTAGGATATATTCAATCCATCAAGTCCAAGATTTACAAACTTGGGCAGATCGATGACTTATTGACGCGGACACATGAACACCAAAGTTCTGCTCCTATTCTATGTCTTACTCTGAATTTATAAAATGGGTAAATATTTCCAGTTGGGACTCAGTAGAAAAACTCGTAATTTTTATTAAAAGAAGAACACTTTTACATTCATTGAAATAGATAAAAAAATATTTTAATATGCGGAAATACCAAATAATGCACTTTATATAAAAATGCGTAAATATTGATGGCATTTTTAATTTTAGTATGAAATGACATTTGTCAAAAGTGCCAACTGCATAAAATGGATATTTAAAACATAGGTTCTTAGTTTGGGTTTTTCAAGAAAGAAAAAACCCAAACCTTAGAACCTATTATTTTGTTTCTGCATATGCAAATATTTTTTATTTATTTTTGTGAATCTGAAAGCATTTTTTTTTTTTAACTGATTTTTTCAACTGAGTCCCAACTTGAAATATTTACCATAAAATGTATCTTATTAAACTCCACACAGGAGAACATTTTGTAGGAGGGAGTAAACACAAAAGTCGGCAAATAGAACCACAACCGAGCACAAAAATGAGTTGTAAAAATAACCCAGTCGCACATGCCAAATGTCAACCGCCCACAAACATTTAACATGCCTCCCAGCTATTTACCGGTGCTGAATGAATCAATAATGCTAATTCTTCGGAGTACCACCCATTGAAATACTGGTAAACACAACATTCCCACCCGACCACTATGTTCTAAAGATTGCATTATATTAAAATAAGGAAATCTATCAAAACGCTTAGGCAGTTTTTGCAGAGTAAAGAGATTTTTTTACAAATATAGGAACATCAGACCTTAAGCTGGTGCCAAACTCAACAGTAACCAGCTCACTTGCAACTTGTACAGGGTCAGTTATGTACTATGATTGAACTAACCAATATGAAATCCATTGTCCGATGTAACAATGATGTAGGTATTATCCAAAAGTTTGGCCTCGTCCAAACTTTGGACAACATCCTCGATCATCTCATCGACAGCCAGAAGAGTCTGCCATCTTCGTCTGTACACCTCATCCAGCTTTAACAATGTGTCGTTTGGAAGGGGTGAAGGTTGCATCTGCATAATCCAGTGCTTGTCCTGAAATGGTAAAAAAATAACCATGAATGTTGCATGATTTAAAATTAAATTCGTAAGTAAGTACACAAGGGTCATCTCCCTGCAGCCAATAGCTCAATAGAGATAGCTTGTCATACTGGCAGCGGTTAGTTGAAGGATATGAGTACCATACGAAGAGGACTGGACTTGGAGAAGCAGATAACTTTGATTTTGCTGTTATCCAACTAGAGATCTCCGGACTTGCCTACCACCATCCAGGCACACAAATCCATCAGCCACCAAAAACTGGACAGCTGGACAAATAATGGAACGGAGATGTAGAATATTAGTTCATTTTTTGTTGTTATTATTATTATCGTTATTTTGATTATTCCCATGATTACTATCATTATGTTTTACCACCATAATATGGGCATGTGCTTAATTTAGTGGGATTTTTATATTTTTTTAAACAAAGACAATCATTCCTGAGTTACGAATAACCTGACAATATTTGAAAATCTCTTACTACCACCACAGTAAGCGGATGTATTGACTGATATGTATTGACTTATATATTAATTTTTAACTGTATAAAACAAAACGGTGTCTAATCAGAAAATTGTTAAATGAATGGGTTAGTTTAAGTTTCTTTTTTTATTTTTGTTTACTTTCCTTCAACGATCTGTTTTGTCGCTGTTCTCTTTTTTTTCCATGGAATCGTTAATTTTGTCCACCCTATATAATAAAGGGATCGGATGAACTTTGAAATTTTTTGGTTGGAATAATACAGCAATTGAAGTTACAGACAACAGAGCATCAAATTCTAAAATCAAAAAATCTCGTATGTAAATTTTCTGATGGATTATGATATGACTCCTACTCGTTAACTTTACCTTGCCAGCTGGAATGTTGTAACTGGGTGTCCAAAGTGCCGTTACCCCCGGGAAAGCCTCCTCGTGACGGGGAGCGGGCTGGAAGGGGGCGTGGGGCGCTGGGGGCGCCAGAAACATGAGAAAGGGCTGCTCACGAGGAGTTGCATCCAAAAAATCTATCGCCATGTCTTTCTGGGGGTTCACAAACAAAAGAAAAAAATTATAAACTAAATAGATACACATATATAATATATCCCTACATAAACTAACGTGCATTGCATATAATTGAAGACTGTATTCGAAGAAAGAAGGGATGAATCACGCAAAATGGCTTGATTCAAATTCACTAACATTAAATAACACAAAAACTAAGTATTTTAAATTTAAAATCCACAATGAACAGACATATAACCTCAATAGAAACCTAAACACAAAAAATCATAAAAACTGTTTAAACCAAGGAGTTCCTTGCTACTGCCCAAAATTCAACGAAGTACAAATAATAAAATATCTAGGAATAATATTATTGATAAAAACTTAAATTGGAACTCCCAAGTTGAAAACTTAAGCAACAATAAAGAACAACTAATTAAAATTTATTACGCCTTGGGCCAATTTCATTTCAGGGAAGTTTATGCGATTCCACTATAAAACCAATCCTCAGAGAACAAAAGGCAATTATGAAAATTATACTTATGTTTTTGATGCCCTGAATTTAATGACTCTGAAACAACTACATATATTGAAAAGATATTTTAATTTACGCTTTCAAAAACCAGGATAACTTTGTACATACAAACTCGAGTCGATTCACAAGATCCTCATTACAACATTCATTCCACCAACCTACAAGTAAAACTACTTTTGGACGATGAAATTTGCAATATTTCTCTTTAAAATTATTTAACATCCTTCTCTATAGCAAAAAAAAAGCATTAAAAAATTAACTGACTTCAAAAGAAGGATTAAGATATGGATTATGGAAACGGTAAGGAAAAAAATAAATATAATGTTGAAACCTAACAAAACTAACTAACTAACCATCACGCCGTTTCTCCGCAGGGGTGGGCAGAGAGGACGGACCGCCAAACAACTCGATCTTGGCATACTGCTTCATTCACATTCATACATGGTCTCATACATATTCTTCTATTATTCTGACTTCTGACATGGCCCGACTCAAGTATTTGATTCACTTGATCGTGCCATGTCTACCTCGGGCATCCCCGGCTTCTTCTTCCATCCACATTCGCGTCATACATTCTTCTTACACCCTCACCTAACAAAGATTTAAGATTAACGCTCATATTATGTTTTTGTTCCTTTATTGATTTATAATTCTCCTTTCATAAAATTTTTTTATACAAATTGCTTACCTGTTAAGAATGCTTATGCGTAATATTAACATTTATATTCACTTACAAATAAAACACATTCAAAATACTTACAACAACAACAAAAAATTTGATCTAATTTATAATTCCTACACAAAACCATGTATAATGTGACCTTAGAACGGGGTACCCCATTATGGACATATTTATTTCGAATTTTGTAAAAAACTACCTTTGATGAAATAAATAATAGATAAATATTCAATTTATTTTTAATAACCTATTGAAGCTTATAACCCTCATTGTAATATTTAATCATTCAAGAAAATAATATTAACCAATCCTAAATGAAACACGAAAATGAAAAAACAGTAAATAAAAAGGTATCAGTCACATCTGGGAATCGAACCCAGACACTCTAGATTGCAATTATATTCACGTAGAACTTTGTAATCATCATAAAGATAGCAGCCAATAATATGAGATTTAATGGAGGATAATATTGACAAGTCTTGAGGTTGAGGTATGATATCGATAAAGATGGCGTAAAGTGAACTGGTCTCATTAGCTAAGTTGGTAGAGCGGTTGTCCCGGTAAGACAGAGGTCTTTGGTTCGATTCCCAGATGCGACTGATACCTTATTATTTTCTGTGATTTTTTTTGGTTTCGTGTTTCATTTAGGATTGGTTAATATTATCTTATTTAATGATTAAATAAATAAATAATAATAACATATACAAACTCACACAACCTGCACAAAACTAACAATATAAAACTGTGAAGTGGGGACCTTATTAAGAGTAGAAA
Source organism: Halesus radiatus (assembly GCA_022606495.2). Classification (NCBI taxonomy): domain Eukaryota; kingdom Metazoa; phylum Arthropoda; class Insecta; order Trichoptera; family Limnephilidae; genus Halesus; species Halesus radiatus. The sequence continues at coordinate 43,379 of JAHDVE020011777.1, forward strand.
ATTTGCAAAATAATAATCTAAATCCGTTGCACATATAATGTTTTTGGTATATTCTTTTTTGAAACCAAATTAAACACAAATCGAACAAACAAAATTCAAACACCGTACTTCTGCCATTGAGGTTTTGCATCTATGACTTCTGCACACTTTTTATATAAAAAAAAAAAATAAATGCAATATTTTGGCATTTTTGGTTTTCGCACATAGACAGCAGTACCCCTAGCGGCAGCCCTGGTTACAATCAGACATCTTGTATAATCACACAGGTTTTATGTGAGAGAAATCTGGAAACTTCATTAGCTCCGTCCTGACTCTGAGAGGCATGCGACATATGACCTAAACAAGTGCGAGCAAGTATCAAGCAATAGTTGAATATTAATGCAAAGGCCCGAAATAATATTACAGTAAAAAACGATTTCGTTTGCCATTTTGACTGCAAAAATATTTATTTGTTGCTTGGGAACTGCCTCGAGTACTAGGAGGGCGATGTTTGGATAGGGCTATTAATGCATTCATCCATGCACACTTATAATTCTATATGTATATCCTAAAAAATAAGATACATCTTACTATGACATCGGTGAGATACTCCGAGTTGTCGTAGTGTGCAGGCAATCCATTGAGAGACAGCGTGAAATTGTAATACTTGGAGTTGCCCACCAGGCCTCTCCACACGTCCCAGCCTTCTGGCACATGGCTGGGGCCCCCGGCTTCTTTTTTCCCGTACTAAAATAAACAAAAAGTTAAATTATAAATAAAATTCGCAGGAAAACTTTTACGTGGGTCTTCATTTTTTACTTATTTACAGCAAATGTGTCACAAAAATTCCTTTATGGTTCAATAGCCTCTGTGGTTGTATCGAACGAGGTTGTGAGGGAAATAAAAAACGATGACGTTTTATCAACCGGGCTCCTGAACTACTGAAGCTGCAGACAAGTAGCGGCTTCAACGACTTGACCGACACACTATTTTACAGTCTATATATCAGACCCCGAAATGTCTGATATAGTGGTAATATGGTTAACTCATTTGCACAAAGTTCCAGAGTGGTAGGATACTATCTTCCCCCCTGGGAACCGCTGTACTATGCAATACGTGTACTCTTTGTGGATTGGCAAATATATACAGAGTAGATTACACAATTCGTCACCCACAACACAAACGGGCATATCTCATATTTAACAAGTTTTTTTGCCGGATTCTTCTACATTTTATTACATGTATCGCTAATGGGATAAAGAAAAATGCTTAATTAAAACCCCATTAGTGAAACATGTAATAAAATGTACGAGATTACGACAAAAAAAAAACATTTTTTTGGCTCTCCCGGAAAGTTGATAAATATGAGATTAGCCTGTTTGTGTTGTATATAACGAATTGTGAAAAATTCTTCATTAGAAAAAATATATTGCGCCACTATAACAATTGTAAGTCCTACATTGGAAAAAACAATAAATCATACCTGTTTTATAGCGCCATTTCATTTAACCAACAATAGAAAAATATATGAATTTACCCAAAAAAAAAGAACAAGCAAGAAAACAATCACCTCATTAAGGTATTTCCCAGCGTAGAACGTCTTATAGCCATCTCTGTGCAGGATTGCAGCGAAGGTCTTTGGCTCCAGCTGCATCTGCCATATTGGGCTGCTGCAGCCCCCGGACATGGAGTTGTTGGTGGTGTGGTGGTTGTGGGGGTACATGCCCGTCAGGATGGACGAACGGCTCGGGCAACATATCGGAGACGCCACAAACTTTACAAAAAACAATATTCACAAACATTATTGTTATAACTAAACTGCAAGCCAAAGAAAGTGCGCTAAAACGCATCTCTCGACATGGGTTGAAAGGACGTGATTTATTAGTAGTTCGATAGGGCTGGTTGATGACTTGCCATGCCGCACTTGCACATATTTAATATTGAAATTAAATTGCAATATTTTTTTTACAAACCACTAATGTCGTGATAGTTTCATCTAAGGCTTGGATTAAATCTGAACTTTCTCAGAAATTAATTTAATCAATCAAATTTAGTTAAATTTTGAACATTTTCTTTGAAAAATGTATAGGGAAAGGGGTAAAAAAAATATTATCATATATTTAAATTGAATAATTTTTTTATAGTTTCTTCAAAAGATTGGTATTCACTTTGTGGCGTCATTATTAATAAATGAATTAAAAGTTACTTCATTTTTATCATTAACATAATTTTTAATTAATTTATGAATCTTTAATCATTATAGAAAATAATATTAACATAACCTAAAGAAACATGAAAATGGAAAAAACGGCTTCTTCATAATAGATTATTAGGGTTACAGGATTAGTATTGGAAGACCTTAACTTAGGTAACGGGACACACTGGACAGCATGGAGACAAACTTAGACATAAGTAACTGGTGGTAGACAAAGAGAGATCAGCAGGAGTGGGGGTGTTTCCTAGGGGTGGCCAGGTATCTTCAAAGGTTGGAGCTTTATTGATGTGATGAATTGATATAACAATTTATTCCATGTGCTCTTTATTTTTACTTATGCCTTTTTGAGCATTGTTTTATTAAATCATTGTAGAAAATAATATTAACATAACCTAAATGAAACATGAAAACGGAAAAAAAACGACAGAAAATTAAAAGATTTCAGTGGCATCTGGGACTCAACCAACTTAGCTAATGAGACCAGTTCAATTTATGTCATCTTCATCGATATCATATCTCAAATTCAAGATTTGTCAATATTATTCTCCATTTTTTATCCCATATTATTGGCAGCTATCTTTATATTCTTTATCTTTTTCATGTTTCATTTAGGTTACGTTAATATTATTTACTCCAATGATTAAATATTAAAACGAGGTTTTTAAATCTCAATAAATATAATTAATAATTAAATTTGTGAATCATTTTTACGTATGTTTATTGAATACCAAAACCTGCATACTTTCACTAAAAACAATCAATGGGAGTGCGAAGGCAAAACAAGGCTGCTTCTCAGTGACGTTTCACAAGGACATCTCTGTCGGAAGCGTATACATATTATGCACCTATACACAAAATCTTAAGTTTGCATTGTTTGGATCAACTCTAATTAAGCAACCAATGACTCTGCAGTCCAACACATTATTGGTGAACCATTATCAGACATTATTCTGTCTCTCATAGTAGGAATTATAATTAGCAAGTATCATTCAATTTGAAACCATAAAACTCACTAAATCTAGGCAACAACTAGCAAACCGGGATACTTACGGAATTAGGAAATGTGGCTCCGTTTTTGCCGATTAGGTCTAGCGTTCTTGACATGGGAAGCTGAAAACCAAAAAAATGTTCCAGTTGAGTCTCATCTTAATGGAAACTTTACGTGCTTCAATTACAGGACTGTTTTGTTGCCGGTCTAGTAAAAAAGGAAAGCAGTCTAATAAAAATAAAAAGTGCTTCACTTCATTGTGACCACTGAAGAGAGAAGAGAGCGCCCCTGAGGTGATTTTTCACAAAAGCGGCGCTATACAAATCACCCAAATAATAATAATTATTATAGATCGATAGAAATGTTGTGGGCATGTCCGTGTTCTCGAAGTCCGCTCAATTTTTCTATTCTTCCGGTGAAATTGACTAATTACATTGGCCTGTCTGTCTGAAACCTAGGAGACGAAAGGTTTAGTGTAAATTGGCGACAACCGCTTTCTGGGCATTATCTGTACAGTGATTATATCTGATTACAAAATACCTTTTATTACAAACATATCATCACATTACATTAGAGGTAAAAGTCACTATGGGTGATACAACTAGTATGGGACTTAGTGAGTTTTACCTCTAAGGGGACGATTTATCAATTTATTCATTTTCAGTATTGTTATCACCACTTTTCTCCACCTATATTTTTAGGTGTCCATAATCCCATTTTATTAGTAAATCTACCAAATGCTCTCGACCTTGATCCAACATTTGGGCAGCCATGCAATATTTATGATGACGTGCAGATGTGTGGCAAAACATTGGACTATGATTTTTCCAGAATTCCTAACTAAAACCCTGACATCATTTGATGTTTCACTTTTCAGACACATAATTTTTTTATGTAAAATCATATGGAGCTTTTGGCCAGTTCCAAAAATTAATCACTGTGTGTTGACTTGAAGGCGAAGAAGCACAACAACCCATAAGTCAAGCTACATAATACTTTTAATGGTGAGAAACCTAATTATGCATGTCCAAAATAATGTTTAGAAAGTGATAAAGACTGCTTATCGTATCCAAAAAAATGCTTAGAAAGTTTTAATGCAGAGATAAAGAGTTCACTTAGATAATATTCTAGGTAAATACATAATAAATAGAACAAGTGTTAGTTGTCTGATGTAACACTCATCTTCGATTCTGCAACTGCATGCGATATTCCAATTCTATAGAATTTTCATGCAGTAACCTTCAATCTAGCAAGTCAAAGGTACAATCGCAATGTAAACTATTCAAATAAACAGTAGAATATGCTTACAATTCCACCCAGTTGACTATCTTGATCGTCTGTTACGATGAGCACAATGTTGGGCTTTAGTGGTTTGGTGAAGCCACATTCCGTCAAATATATCAATGAGAAGAACAAAAACACACACATGTAGTTTGAAAACATATTAATATCTATTGGTTTACGAAGATAACATAAATACAGAGTGTTCAATAGTAATGCATAACTGTTCACTAATACTATTCGTAGAAAATAAAATTTATTGGGGAACGTTGGGCATAAGCTCCAAGCCCGTGCACTCGCTTGCTATCGCGATTCCAACTGCGAAGAACCCAAAACTCTTTACTAGAGACCTGAAACAAAAGAAATTTTAGTAAATAGACATTGTTATTGCTTTGGTGGTTGAAATTTTATGTATAATCTTTATAGCAGTGATAACTCAAAATGTATAGGTCAGAGAGCAGTCCAATTGCCGCCGTTATCAGAAGTAAAAGTAATTACCATTTGAACGGGTCGTTGTAAAAGTCCATAACGAATGGGATAATTCCGCCTTGTGAAGCCATTGTATTGTTAGATTTATATTATTTAAATATAGTTAACAAACGCTGACCACACCGTGCTAGAAAACGTCAAGGACAGTAATAGACAATAGCATAGAACATTGATTTTATAAGACAGCACGTGTTATAATTTATAATACGGGTTTAGGATTTAAAATAAACTGGCGATGCCATAATCGATTTAAATCTGTTTTCTGAGATCGAGATTCGAGAATTGGTTGGATTAAAAATCGCCGATCCTCATTATACAATTTTTTACTACTATTTCTCAATTGATTTTGATAAACCCATTAGTAAATCACACATGACCGAATTCACAGACCTACCTACTCTTAAAACATTTGCGTCTTAATTCCTAGTAATTCCTCCCGACTAAATAGGCCTTGAACAAATTGAAAAATAGGCTAGCATCATTCATTATTGACGGAACGGAACCCGGCATAAAGCTCAGAGAGTTACCTTTATTGTAAAACGTCGGCATAATTTTAACAAAGTACACTTCCACTCGAGGACAGTAATAACTGGCGTTCCGCCAAACAAAACGGGTCATAAACCGACCCTTACTCGGACCGGAAAGACGTCGGTAACCGTGGGACCAGTTGCCAGCGGGCGAATTAGGTAATGGTCGACACTAGCGCCAGGGAACCGTTCCAACATTTTATCCCTACGAGAGATGACACCCAACCCCAGGAGGAGGTTATCGTCGAGACAGTTGAGTTCAGAGCCCCGGCTTAGTGGGTCATTCCATCTCCGCACTTCGGAGAGGGTGCCCAGGCCGCGGTACGAGAGAGTTGATTTCCGAATCCCGGCTTGGGAGGTTGCCCTATCTCCATCCTTCGGAGAGGGTACCCAGGCCGCGGGACCAGCCGAGTTCCGAATGCAGAATACGTGGACAAGTTGACCGTATGCTTTCGCCCAGGAAGGTACCCATCTCCGTCATAGGAGGAAGTCCGAGTTCTTCCCTTGTGCGAACAGCCAGGGTTGACTCCACTACTCCAGCTCGGAAGGTATCCCATCTCCGCCCTTCGGAGAGGCCGCCCAGGCTACGTGACAAGTGAATGTACGCTTCCGCCCAGGAAGATACCCATCCTCACCACTCGGAGAGGCCGAACAGGCCCTCTGACCGCAGTTGCTGCCGACGTCCGGTCAGAAAGTTACTGGTTTCCGCCCTTCGGAGACCAGCCACAGGACTCTGGATATTCATCGTAACAGGGAAGTGCACTTGCTGTAACCTTCCCATCGCCAAGTGAAATTAGTTACAAGAATACAGACTTTTACGTAGAATAAGCCAAGTGAATCGCTAATTTTAAGAACAAAGACTTTCACGTAGAATTAAGCACTTGACCCTTTAAGATTAAGAGAGAGAGAGAGAGCAGTCTAAGGCTGCTCTCTGACGGTCTGGTGAGGAATGAATATTTCACTCGTTACTGCAAACACTGCACAGAAAAGTCAAGTTTGCTAAAGTAAGGTAACGGTTTGCAACGCAATACATTGTGGGACTTTTCTGCGCAGTGTCTCCAGTAGCGAGTGAAATGTTCATTCCTCACCGGGCCGTCAGAGAGCAGCCTAAGTAAAATGTTAAAATTTATCGATTCGGCGCAATGCGTTTTTCAGTTTCAAACTGAAGTTCGTGCTTATTATATAATTGTTTCGATTATACCCAACACAATACTATTTTTCTGTTGTCTTTGGTAAACGAAATGTCACTGTCAAAATTTTGTTTAAAAAGCGGTTGCTGGCGTTATATTTACGTTTCCAAATAATTTCAAAATAGCATCCCATCTAAACATCATAACAAACAGCAGGATATTACTAACTGAGTTGACATTTTTATTTTCGAAGAACATGGATATCCTCTTTCCAAATGAACAAAGCTCACCAGAAAGTGGGACGTATCAGAAAGAGATATCTCACATGATGCATGGCTTCGGCGACAGTCCAACACCCGCCTCCCAGACAGTCTCCCTCGTGGAGTCGATAGTTTTACAACAAATGCGAGGCATTTTACACGAAGCCCTCAAGAATGCTGAACGCAGAGGTCATAAGTGCGTTTTCCCTGAAGACATCATATTTCTCATGAGGAACAACAAGATCAAACTCCAACGCATGCTTCAGTTCATGAAATCAAGATACCTGGTCAAAAATAAAAGCAAGCTTTGGGGAGAAGGTTACACGAACATCCTTCTAGAAGAAGACAACGAAGCAAACCTCAAGAAGAAAAAGAAAACTTTCTGTGAAATTGTAGAATTCTTAGATGACACGGGCGAATTATCAAAATGTCTCAATTACGATATTATTAAACATCAACGTAACGTAAGGGCCAACAAATTATCACAAGGACTCAGTGTTGAGAAATATGAAGCATATCATAAAGCAAGATGTACATCTTTTGGTTTCTCACAATGTAAGTTAGCTCACACAAAGTTAAAACAGTGGCTGTGTCCCTTGAATGATATGAACATAGCATTTCAGTCCTTCGATCTATTATCATACTTGGCGTATGAGACTGTAGCTCAAATAGTGGATTTATCTTTTATTGTACGGCAAGATGGGAAGGGTGCGATGAATGATCCCTTTGCAAGGCTCGAAGGAGGAAACTTCTGCAACCCCGCAAGCCTAGGCAATTCTTTATTTGTCAAGACAGGGCAGGAAGGAGTTTCCCCTATTACTGTTTCAGAAGTGAGGGAAGCCATGAGAAGATTTTCCACACCAAGAATCGGAAGTGTTGGCTTGTTTTATAGGAATATCAAGAACGAAATTCCCATGAAGTTCCTAGCTATGTAACATTGTTCATGCTTTTATCTCATTGTTTTGAGGTACTAAATGAGTTACCAATCTGATGTGTGACAAGTGATTGTTTATGGCACGTCTCTCTCTATAGTCTATGTGTTAGTTAATTGTATTGCACATTTTCACTTCTAAACATTTTATGTAATTTAATGATAAGAAATTAAACGGTAAATGTGTATGCGTAATATGAAAGCATTTTTGTATTTTAAAAATGTTTGAAAACACTAGTATTTTATAAAAGTTTATTTAAATTTTGTACCCCAATTGGATTTATACAAAAGACCTGTTAGTGTCTTTTAACAAATGTTGATGTCCATACAAAACCGAGTGCTTTCATCTCGCGCATATTTACCAGCAAAAAGGATTCAGGATAAATTAAAATAATACTAAAACATTTGTAACGTTTGTAAAATGTTATTTATTTCCATAAATACTGTTAAAGAACCATGTACTCGTTTTAATAACTTAGCATAGCCGTAACAGCACAGTAATAAGATTATAATTCATAATTAAAGGTACTCCGAATTTTAAATAGCAAATTTCAAAAGGATCGGATACCAGCCAGCGCATTCACTGCAGTTGGATAGATATTATTACACTGTAAGAGATTACAGTTTAAGAATTTAATGATTGCTAACCTTAGATATATGTATTTACCTAACTACCTTTATAGAATTTAGAGATAAATCGTTGAGACCAACATATGAACAGGGGAATGTGAACACAGAATTAGAAACTGAATAGTGCTGTAACAGTTACGAAGTGCTGAAAAGCTGTGCCTACCATAAGAAAAACGAACCATAGAAAGAAATTTTTTTAAATGCAACAAATTTCAAAATTTATTTTTTCCATGAATTTGGTAAGGAACTTGTCCGCCGACTTATTCCGTTGGCCACAACCAGCAGAATATGGTAATAAAATGGCCATTTTCAAATATTTAATGCACTTTCATACCCGAAGTGCACACGGCCTACCTTTGGTCATGGGGCAATGCACGCCACTGAAGTAACAGATACAAATAAATATGACAATAAGTAACTACTCATTCATTATCAAAACCTATAGAAAAACAAGATACGCAGTACCCACCTTATCAAATATGAAATCAATTTATTAAAAGATACTATCAGTAGTAACAACAAAACTGTCACATGAGAGCTGATTGAAGAGTTTGACAATGAAATTTTATAAATTCAGCGCTTATTTATTCCTCGGCTTCTACTAGTCTTACTTTATCATTTTCTACCTTTAAGTTGGGTATCTTGTACAGTGTCTTTGTAAACTTTTTTGATATTCTCTCAGGTATTTCTGAGACCCCATGAACAACACAATACTCGGTCAGGACTTTTTTCTGCAGTTTCTTCAATGCCATGTCTTTTCCTTTGGATCCCAACACCTCCAGAATGGCATCGCCTATATTAAACCCTTCAGAGCCCTCCTTGGTTTTCTTTTTCTTGGGCTCTCCATTGAGGGCAATCTCTTCAACAGCAACTTGCATAGCTTCAACTGGGTCTTCGGTAACTTGATTGAACTTGCGTTTCTTTCCCTTTCTTTGGACTTCAATATCACCATTTTGAATACCATTGCTGTTTTGGGCTGCTGCTTTCAATTCCGCTTCGTACTTGTCTTTTTTCTTCTTTTCTTTTTTTTCTTTCTTACTCAAGGTTATTTCTTCTGGTTTATTGTCCTCCACATTCTTAGTTTCTTCATCAGCTTTGTCTCCGTTAGATTGCTCGTCAGTAATAACTTCATTTTCTTTGTTCTTTTTACTTTTCTTCGCTTTCTTGGAGGTGCCATTCGAAACTCCATCAACTTCCATGGCTTCAGTTTCAGCCTTTGCTCCGAGTGTTTCTTCTTTAACAATATCTTGGCTGTTAACAGCAACAGCGGGATTTGGCTTCCTGGACTCTGGAACTGTCTTCAATAGGTCTAGTTTAGCTGAGAGTAATTCCCAGGCACTTTCCACATCTTTCTGTCCGATTCTGTGATCCATACTTCTAATAAAGTTGATGAATTTGGGTTTCTTTCTGGGTGTGTTGGGTTGCTGCGCTACTCTTTCTAAAAGTTGTCTCAGGGTTCCGGGGAGCCTAGTATTTTCATCCAGGACTGACTGAACTATTTCTATCCAGGCATTCTGTTTCCTTTCGCCCTTGTTCTGTCCAGGCTTGGCGATGAATCCCTTGCCGCCATATCTTTCCGCCTCAGTTACACACTTTGTGTGAACTTTATATTCATCACCACTGAAACAGAAAAGACAAAATTTAGTAATCCAAACATCGCATAGATTAAGTTAAGTTTAAAAAAACTGTCAAACACTTTCAAATCAATATATTTTCAAGAAAAAAAATTAAGAGGAACGGCTGCGCTGCCTGTTTCATACATAACTTAATTTTGGATTTGAGGCCAAAATACCCATCCAAACTGAATGATATATTTAAATTATGTGTGGAAAATTTGTATTCCAATGTAAATTGGTTGTTTTTAATTTAATTTAAAGTCCACCATAATGCTTATTTTAATATTTTCAGAGTAGACGGGGTTAAACTTTTTTTTTACATCACACATTTTAAAATAGCGAAAAATCAATTCCTTTAATGGCCCATATTTTATATAATGTAAAACAAAAATAAATAAATTACTTCTAATCCTTATTTACTATACTTTTTGATGAAAAACAGATCATTAGGTTTAGGTGAGTATTTTGGCCTCAAATCCAAAATTAAGTTTTGTAAGAAACAGGCAGCGCAGCCATTCCTCTTAAGGTACAGCAAAGTTACATAACAAATAAATAAATCGACGGAACTTTCCCATGAACTCCTGGACTATAGACAATATACTACTATCATGTTAGTTACAAAATCTGTCAGATTACAGATTTATTTAGAAATATTCGAACTTGACTTTCAATTTCATATAGATTTGTTGTTTCTGAGGTAAACTTTTAAATGCAAAGAGAAAGATTGATGTTCTCTCTTTCTAAAACTATTAAATCATGTGTCTGACCATAATAGAAAAGGTGTTTATGAGGATGTGTCATTTGGTGACACAAATGGCACTATGTGACTCAACGGTTATTGATGTTTCATGACGAATACGGCTCTATACGACCTGACAGGATGTTAAAATACTGGTTTGCCAAGAATTAAGTTCTTAGGAGCATTCTTAAGATTCGGTAAAGAGGCTTTTTGATGTGAGAGTTGGCACTTCCAATTGCCGAGTATAATTTCTAAATTTTGAATGTCCATAATATGTAGGTATCTATTTTTGAACAAACTAAAAGTTCAATTGCAAAGATGACCAAATTCCATATACGTTCCCGGTAAATATGCATAAAGCAGGTTTTTTCTTTTAGTTTTTTTTAATTATTTAAAAAAAACCCCAAACTAAGAACCTAAAACTTATATATAGACATATTCTCGGTTTGGGTTTTTTTCGTAAAGAAAAAAAAAACTAACCTAAAAGCCATACAAAAACTTGAAACTTTACCAAGCTTTAAATTAATTAAAATGCATGATTTTGCTTCTCCGGTGACTAAAATAGTTGGTCATCATCGTAATTAAACTAATAAAAAGCGTTTTTCATTAATTTTGTGCGTGTTAAGAAATACGTGCTTATATGCATATTTAATATGTTCCCCTCCAAATGTAAAAGATTTCAAAATATTAATATTAGAACAAATAAGTCATCGTCGTCAGCTTTATGACAGCAAATCAATAGCCACCGTGGACAACTTATCTCCCAGAGATTATGAAAGACCCGAATAATGATAAAATGTACTAGCATTACAAACACAAATAATTTATTACAATTACTCACCGAAAATCTTTCAAACAGTCCATGCAGCATAGGTCCGGGTTGCGGTTTCGACATTTTGTTTCGTAGTGTTTCTCTACCTTTGGCTTCTGCAGAGATTCTCCACAATGAGCGCATGTAAACACGACCATTATCTAGAAATAACACACGGATTTAATTGGAATGAAGGCAGTCATTTTCGTAAAAAATAAAGCATGTATAATTTAGAGGTTAAAATCAATTATTGATTGTGGACACTTCAATTTTAAATATGTAAAGAGAAAATAATATATATATATATTTATAGTTAAAATGCAACTTACGGTTATTATAAACTTCAAAGTTAACGCTTATTTAATTATTCGAAATATCCTATGAACGTACGTCAAAGTCAAATACACATGGAAGATAACCATAGACACTTACACTTACACAGTACACCATAAAGACAAGACACGAAACTTGGTATTGCTTTTACATAGAGATGGGCATCCTCGAAACTTTTAAATAATCGACCTTCAAATCGATCGCCGAAGCATTTCATACACCTCATATTGAGCTTTAAACATATTTAAATTAAGAGGGGTGTTATTTTCTTCCCAAAATGTATCTTTAAAAATTGATAGAAACAGTAATGTTCTTAAAGTAAAGTTATATATTACATGAAACATTCATGAAGTAAATAGTTTCTGGTTTCATCGAATTTGAATCATTTTCATCCTCGTAAAGAACGTGTAAATCATTAGTCTTAATGTTTTAAAAAATAAAAATACTGTCATCTTCTATTAAAATTTAAAATTTATTATATGTACAAAAATGGCATGATTTAAAATTCGTTTTCCTATTCATACAAAAACACAGTCTCATTATCTAATTCCTAATCTAAGCACTAAGCTGTTCATAAATATGTGTCTATTTAATTTATTTGGGTAAGTGGCGTGCCGTGACTTCTTCTCAGTTCCACAATTTTTGAGAACAAAAAGTTTTTAGTTTTTTTTTTCCTACGGAAAAGATAGTTTCTAATATCAAAATGAATGCAACAATTTCTTGGCATTCTACAAAATAGACCCATTTGAATGTAATGTACAATTGTATTGGTAGATTTTCTTGTCGATACATTTTTACATGCTCTCAAAATTGAATATTTAAACGACAATTTATGTTTTTAAAACCTATTTAAATACATAAATAATTATACAAAATTTTGAGCAGTTTTTCAATAAAACATTTGTAGATACCTACGAGTACATAGAAGTTTCTTGTTTTGTCCTAATATTAGTAATAAATATTTCCTAATCACATGTTTCCGTAAGTTTTACATCCATATAACCATTCCAAAATGATTCAAAACTTTTAAAAGACCACACGTTTACAAAATGTTTAAAAAAAGTTAAATTTTTTTCAGTCTGCAAACTGCTCGTAGAGTTTTTGATTGAACTCCCTCTTGTATTCTTGAATGTTTTTCCTTGAGTCCTGAAACAAACAAACAAAAACGTTGAAGTAAAATTATTTCAATTTTAAAATTATACGTTATTAGTAGTTTCTAAGGAACAGCATCGTCCTAGTGAAATGCTTTAAAATATCAGTCTACTCTCGTCAAGCTTTGGATATAGGTGATTAACCAACGATTCTTGACCTTTTTTGGAGTAAAAAATATACACTCCATGCAAATTGATCTACATTTCCAATGAACCAGGTATTTCCAACCTTCCACTTCTCCTTTTCCTTGACCATCTCCTAGTTCCTTTCATGTGTGGAAGATACTCTCACTATCGCCCTGGTAAAATATCATCATTCAGAATTGAAACATTGCGTAAAATGACTTTAGCCGTGTTTGGTGATTAGATCTGTATAGCCATGTACTTTCAAACAACCCTCTTCATGGTTCATTCTCTTCCCCACTTTCTTCAACCTCTCAAAATACCCCAAATGGGGATGCCATGGTCCCACTGGCTTCGTACAGTCGGGAATCTTATGCAGTGTTCACAGAAAAGTTAGCAAATTGATCTAAATAGCTAGATCCTTCCCACCCATCCTCTTCTCCTTATCCTTTCCTTTCACCATTTCCTAGATCCCAAAAAATTCCCAATATTGATAATAATCTATTATAATAAATAAAATGACGGTCATCAATACAAAAAAGACACCATGTAGCAGATAGTCGGTGTCTCACCTTCGAAGCCTCTCTCATCTCCAGGTTATACAGCCTCCGCAGACCTTTGAGGTTCCGGTCCAAGATCCTCAGAAACTCTGTTCTCGATATCCTGGGAGGCCCCTCGGTCGTGGTCGTCGAATTGTCGGTGATGGGCGCTTTCGTTGTAGACGGCTGAAAATCGTAACAATAATTACTACCTTCCATTTAATAATCCGCTTCCATAGTAGTTTGTTTTTGGTTCCATGACAAAACAGAAAAGTTATAAAATAGAACATCGAAAAAAGTGATAAAAAAAACAAAAAAAACTACACACCTAACCTATCCTAACCTAACAACCTAAACTAACCTAACCAATTGTTTATACCATGTTCTGTTTTATCCACCTACTAGTTTATTCGGTTCAGGAAGAATTTCTAATGTAAGCCAAAAATTTTAATCGAACTTTCAAAATCGTAGCATTTTCTTAAAAAAATGATACTGACAAACTCAAAATTTTTTTGTGTACCACAAAAGTTAACTTTATTGACGTTTGAACAGTCATCCATTTTTTTTCGCATGGCCTGAAGATGTCAAAAGAGGTAAGTAAAATCGTCATGTATTTTTAAAACATTTCTGTACTTAACTAGAGCTATGGTGTTAAATATGCTAGAAATAAATCAAGTAATAAAGTTTAGTGTAAAATTTCGGTAACCCATCCCTTACATTGTTGGGAAATCCCTCGATCCCCGGTGCTGTACACTTAATATACAGGGTACACATTTAGAATTTTATCATTTTCAAGTTGAATAAAAATGAATGGTTAACATTTATTACTCATGCAAATAATTTTTATTAATAGTACATAAAACATTGTACATAAGTAAAATTATGCATAAAAGTGCTGAAAACCAGGAAAAAACATCGACCGCGCATGATACGTCCATTACAGCCGGCAGACCGTCGGCTACTACAGACGACCGCGCATCGTGGTACGGTGAGCGAAACCCTCCACCCTCTCGCTCACTTCCTTACCACTTGGAAGGTTATCAACTCACGCAGACATACGTATAGATTAACTATTTTTTCCCCGATTTTTCGACAAAATATTTTTTCTGTTGCGTTCGATAAATACTCACATATTTTAATCATTGTATCCGATACATAAATGTATTGCTCAGAAACACCTACAATATAAACTCCGTGTTTAGTATATTTACAGAAATATTGAAATAATTAGATACATGTAAAATCAGTTGACAGTACCGGAAAGGACAACGTGCGCAGACTAGAATCGTCAATTTGAACGTTGGTATTCGTGTGCAACGTCAAATTTCAAAGGGTAACCACAGTGTGGCTATATTAAATAAAACATTCAGTGTGGAGTTTAAAATAAAAAAAAATAAGTAAAGAGCGTAACAAATCTGGAATTGCTCATTTAGCGACCTCACGAGCATAAACATGGTTTTATTTAATTTATTCAAAAAAGTTTTTTGTCGTGTTCACGGATTCTCAGTAGAAAAACGTATTCAGATTATATTAGAATTTATAGAAGCCTATTTAAAAGGGTTTCTTCTCGGATATGGTCACAGTGGCTCACGCAAGCATCTGGACCATACCTCCAAGAGTGTGCCCCATTCCCTCGAGAATAGACTTAGGTATATAGATTTTAAAGTTCACCAGGGTTGTCATCGGGAAGTTCTCAATGCCTCCTGGTAATGTGACGAGGCATCTGTACTTCACTTAATATTGTTCCTGTAAACATATAACACTTAACAGAAGGTATCAAGTCATAGATAATAGAAACAAGGAAGATGGGCCATGAACCAGTATTAGAATGATAGTCCGTGCAGTTTAGTCGTAGTTCAACAGTCGGCACGCTTCTTTCCCATATATTCCTTTGTTTATATTATGTACATATGTATCAAATTAATGAGCGTTTCAGTAATCTACGTCTTTTGTCAAGTTTCTTTGGTATTAAAAAAAGGTTTGACTGTTGTCGTCATTATACTCGCCTGAGGACCGTCCGAAAATTGCCCACTGAAAAGCGTGTTCAACTGTGTGTAGGCACTCTTGGTGTCATTTGCTTGCTGAAAAAGAAATAAAGTTACACATTGCGTACAAGTTTTTAAGCCGAGATCCACATTGAGAACATAAAAACTGAGAAACAATATTAATTAACTAGTAATTATTGGAACATGTCTTGCAGAAGGCTTAGGCTTGCAGAACAAAGGAGTGTTGGGAGACCAAAACATACGTTGAGCATAAGGAGCTGGAGGGAGACATCGGAATACCGGCAAGAGTGTAGGATTTTTCAGAGGCGGACTAATTCTCCAAGGATTGTATCGCTGACGATGATTATGAAGAGATATTCGGAAATGTTAAAAGAGGGAAATGAAATTTAAAGTTTTAAAAAAATATACTGACTTCAAATAACAATTGCTTGATGGTTCCGAGAGCCCCGAAGAACCCAGCTGGTTTAGATATAACTTTGGTCGCACTCGACTGCCTTGTCTTTCTGTCGCTTTCTATGACGTCATCGGCTAATTGCAACTGAAACAATACAATATGAAATCTTCAAAAATGTTTAACAAATAATACCGCATTTTTTTCCGGGATACTTCTTCGGTTTTCACTAATACCAAATCCCTACAATAACTGCTTAATTAGAACTAATCATAGTAATTGTGCAAAAAATTGCTTTTGTGAACTAATTTTTATATATCTAATATCATTTCTAATGTATTACATTATTTTTTTTAGATATCCGAAATAATTCAGAGAATTAGAACGATAATTTTGGATTCAAAAATTGTTACCCTTGTTGTGTGCAACATTATGATTTTCTTAATAAACACTAAGTAAATAAATAAATAAAAAGTTTATTAAAAGATGGCACCTTAAACGAAGAATCAACTGCCCTTTTCCGGGAAGTTTGTGCAGATACCAAGACTGAAATTACCACCAGCAGGAGGCACCATCGTATTCCAACAGACATGATCTGGAAAAGATAGAACACAAATGATTAAAATCAATTACTTTAAATAAACTAGAATTACATGTCATTTTGCAAACGTCAGTCCGATTACTGAAAATATACCACAGTAGACTTTATAATTTGTTTTTAAATATGGATTACGATATAAACATGGACTTAAAGAACCTTCTTTATGATAGGTCTGCAGAACAGAGGAGTGTTGGGAGACCAAACATAACGTTGATCATAGAACTGAAAGGAGATAGCAGGATTGGTTTAGCATAATATAAAACACACTACAGTTACAAAAAAACACGTTCCACCTTGCTGCTAGTTCTACATACTTACATAATATTATACCTAAAACTATAATTATATGTATAAATGTAGATTAAAGTTATTCTTCATTCTTTGGGCATTGTGAGATTCGCATTAAATTAAACGTTTAATTTATTTTTCAATTTTTTGTTGGTTTCTACACATACGTAAGATGACACATCTTTGTTAAGCAACTTTATCACTATACACGTGCAAGCTTCGCATTAAGTTAATCGAGTCATTTGTGTTATACTTTTGTTTTCCATGTTTTACAGGCCTCCCATTTCCAAAAAATGAATGCTCCCTTCAATAATAGTTACCCCTAAATGTGTAACAGAGGTAGAATATTTCTAAATAAATGTTATGTATCTGTCATGTTGGTAGTTGTGAGAACGAAAATACGATGTTTAGGTTGGTAGCATTGTGGTGGGCTGGTCGGCTGGGCTGTCTATCGTATAACTTGAACTTGCCTGAAGTCTGAAGAAATCGTCAATAATTCAATTACCCGGGTGTAGACATAATAAATAACGAAACAACTGATACAGAGAGTTAATTGTTTACCAAAAGCCGAACAAGTGTTTTACTTCTCTTGCCTTCGCCTTCCCTGAAACCCTCCACATCAGGTGCCTCGCCAAACCTCTGGACTCTGCCTGAGGAATCCTAAGACCTACCTAGTCAGTGGTAGCCGGTCCAGCTTCGAGCACTGGGTGCGAGAGACTAGAAGAGTGGCACCGGCATACGGCATCCCCAGAAGAGATTGAGCGTATTTGGAGTCACCACCCTATATTTACAGTTTTGTGCAGACAGGTAGCTGTTCAGAACCACAGCCGTCCAGTAAAAAAGTTTAGTGTTACTGTTCTAACATAATAATTTAATTATTACTCATTAAATTCCGGAAAAAAATATTTTCAAAACTAAAAACGAAATAATACTAAAAATGATTGGAAAATATTTTAATCCAACTCAATGCTGAAAAATGGATATAAAATTTTGTATGAGTTATTTATTTATTTATACGACTAAAGGGCTTTTTTAAGGTGATACAATAAAACATAAAGTATACATAGGAGAATATCTGTTTTATGTAGGAAAAATAATAACAAATCTAGATGAAAGTAGGTACGAAATGTAGGTAGATGTGATTATAAAATCGGTACAAATATAGCTGAAGTAAAATGATAAAGAATAAAATGAATGTACTCGTACAATAGTAATACAAAAATAATAGACTAAGATCATAGTAAGAGTTCAATAACTTAAAATTTGTATTTCAGTAATCCAGATTTATAAGCAAAAAATATATATTTTAAGTTGTGTCACCGGAGACCAAAATTTAATTTACATTTTTTTATTCCAATTAAAGTCAGTAATCGCTGGTCAAAGTAAGTCAGATACGTCTCTTAACATCTATATATAAAAATCAATGTAAGTTTGTTTGTCCTCAATGTTCTGGAAAATCACCGCACCGGTTTCGCTGAAAATAGCACAGTTTGTTTTTATTAATGTCGGGAAGGTTTAAAAAGTAGTTGGAATGAATTTTTGACGGCCTCCATGGTCGAGGGGTAAGGCTCTCGACTACGAATCCGAAGGTCGCGGGTTCAAATCCCGGCGTGCCCAAGTAATTTTTATTTAATTAATTTGTATTGTTTCACAATTAATTCATTTAAAAATAATATGTAGTATATTTGCGCACGTTCCAGAGTGGAAGATACTCCCAGTATCGCCCTGGTGAAAGACCACCATTCAGAATTGAAACGTTGCTTGAAATGGCTTTTAGCCGTGTTTGGTGACCAGATCTGAATAGACAGGTATTCCCAACCTTCCTCTTCCCCTTCTCCTTCCCCTCCCCAATACCTTCAGCCTCACAACATTCCCCAATTGGGAATGCCATAGTCTCACTGGCTTCAGACGGTTGGGAGCAGTTGGGACTCTTGTGAGGGATTCATATAAAAAAAAATAATTTAAAAAAATGTAAAACTGTTGCTATAACGTTTTAAAATCAGTATGAAAAACATTGAACCCGCCATGTTTTATTTATGTTAGCCCATAGATATAACGCTCTGGTTAGCAACAGATTGCATATTCAAATGAAGAAAGTTTTTTTGGGTAGAATATTTTCAAAATGGAAACTACGAGTAGGTACCTACTTAAGAACGATTTAGATATATTTTGAAAAAAATAAACGTTTGTAATGAAGTAAAATATTGAAATGAATGTTTCTATATTTGGAGATTAGTTACTTTCGCTGTCAAATCAATTATGGCACCCTGATGACAAATTCACAACTTCATAACTTTATTCCAAATCCCGAGCAAGGCCGGGTACACATCAACTAGTCCTGTATATATCTTCAGTTCTTGGTATGTTGTTACCCTTTCACATGTCAAAAGATTCAACGTACTGTCATCACAGATGTTACGTATCAGCAACAGCATAGCTACAGTATACGTAATATTTCATCAGACAATCTACATTGACATTGCAAAAAATTAAATACGTGACATAATGACAGCTTGCCATTCTCGCTCATACGAAACGTCACTTTCTTTTACCTTAATTACGAAGCAGGTAGTAATATAAGGAGTTCCTACCTACCAAATATTATTACGCATGTTCATAGTTGCAGTTTGTAGCCAGAAACCAGCGAAATGGTTATATCAATTTTTAATAAATAATCGGTTCTTAAATAGGCGATTTTAAACAAGAAATAATAAAACATGCCTTTATTCTATCAATATTTTTACAACTAGGTTTTGTGCTAATAATTAGTAGGTAATAATTCACTTTTTAAAAGATTGTATAAAAACCCCAGCCAAACAGCTAGTTTTTTTAAAGTGCAAATCGCATAAGAGTCCCAGCTGCCCGGAGCTAATGGAACTATGGGTTATGAATCGGCAAAGTGATACAAAGTCATTAAAAGTACGAAAAAAGCACGAAAACCTAATCTAACCTAATCTAATTAATCATTTTCTTATGATGAATTAGTTTAACCTACCCTAATTAATCATTTTCTTATGATTAATTAGGGTAGGTTAGACTAGGTTTTTGTGCTATTTGTTGTTGTTGTACTTTATGTCACTTTTAAAAAGCGTATCGATTCATACGTGCTTTTAATTATCCGGCCACCGGACTATGGCATTTACAATTATTGGAATACGTTGTGAGGCTGAAGACAGTGGGGAGGAAAAAGAGATGGGTAAGATGAAGTTGGGGAAGTACCTGGATATTCAAAGCTGGTCACCAAACACGGCTAAAATCGTTGAAAGTAAATTTTAGACTCTGGGTGGTATTCTTTCACCAATGCAATACTGAGAGCATCTACAACTCTGGAAGGTGTCTCATATTTATTACTAACTAACTAACTAACCATCACGCCATTTCCCCGCAGGGGTATGCAGAAAGGACGGACCGCCAAACAACTCGATCTTGGAATGCACTTCTGGCTTCATTCTTCGTCTCATATATTCTCCTCTGTTATTCAGACTTCTGACATGGCTCGACTTAAGTATCGTGCCATATCTTCCTCGGACGTCCCCAGCTTCTTCTTCCATTCAGATTCGCGTCATATATTCTCCTTGAACTCCTTTCTTCGTTCATTCGCTCTACACGCCCGAACCATCTGAGCGTCCCTTTCTTAATCTTGCTTATTACGCATACATTAGCCTTGCATTCTTTACGAATCTCTAATGTTATTTTTAATTAATTATAGGTGATATCACACAACACTGTTAAATTAAATAAAATAATTATCACTCCAGGAAACCGTCTCTGAATTAACCGATCGACAGAACCGATTGAAAACAGATTTATGATACATACGTAGATTTAATTAGCTACGATGAGTTGTATCGAAATTGATGCTTTGATTTGTTTCGTCTTATCACCGTACTCCACGAGAAGCATCCCGTTTAGCGGCACCCCCTTTAAAGAGTTCCATTACGCACTCTCACTTTCGCCTTTCATCTACGCCGCAGTGGGACGTGGGATGCTCTCCAGTTGCCGCCGTTGCTGGTTACTGTTCAATTGCCGCATTGGCATTTGGTATTCCGACCGTAGTAATATGTGATGCAACGCTCCAATGTGTCGTTAATCGGTTTGTTTGTGGCGCTCTAACCCAAGGCTGTGTCCACACAATGTCCGCAGCAATACCCACAATATGTACCTATCTCCGATTTT
Source organism: Halesus radiatus (assembly GCA_022606495.2). NCBI lineage: Eukaryota > Metazoa > Arthropoda > Insecta > Trichoptera > Limnephilidae > Halesus > Halesus radiatus. Next base: position 64,583 of record JAHDVE020011777.1, read on the forward strand.
GACAGTATCTATCTACAGTACAAGGAAAATAATGTGATTTAAAAAAAAAATGTTGAAAGTTCTTGATACATATTTAAGCACATTTTGAAACAGTACCTATATAGAAACTACTATACATTTTATATATGTGTATATTATCTATACTTATCACATTCCTATGGTTTAAGTGAAAGTTTTAAATTTAAATCAGAATTGAGGTATTCAGTTTCTTTTTAAATAATAAATAATAAATGCTGCAAGTGAAGATAATAAATATAACGTTAAGAAGAACGGCTGCCTGTTTCATACGTAATTTTTTTTGTTTTGATTTTAGGAAAAAAATACCCATCCGAACTGAATGATATATGTTTTTAATTAAAGGTTTAGTAAGTATCTAGTACTAATGAGAAGTATTTTTTGTTTTTGTTTTAAATTATGTTTGATGGTTAGTTATTTAGTCAGTTTCTGTTATTATCACATATTCGTACAATAGTAAAATGGTTTCAGTGGGAGTTTTAAAATCAAACAAGAATATGGTAGTAATGTTTTTAAAAAAAGTTTTATAAAAACATATATCGTGTTATCGGTGTAATCAAAAATAAGAACACGAATGTATAACAGTGAACAATATAATATATTGTTGGCACCAGCAACCGGTGTAAAATTGAGTTAAATGTGGCGGTCAATCATTAAAATTTAAACAAAAGAGAAAAGGGTAGAATTCTGTCTAAGTGTACTTAAATACTATGGATGACTGTTAAGAATTATAAGAAATATATATCTGTTTCACTGTTTTGATGGAAGATTATATATGTTTTTTCAGTTAATGTTTTGACAAAATATTATTTCTTCAAATGTTATGAGAAGTGAATTCAACCGAGTTTATTCAACGGTTCCATGATAAATCAAAACATGTGTGAATCGGCACACTAAATTGTAATAAAGTTTAAAGTCCTTCTACCTACCCCTCTACCGCTCCCTCGCTGATGCTTTCTCCCGTTCTACTCTGATATATTGTCTCCCCCCCTTTCACTTTCTTTATCATAATATATATCTGTACGTTAATTTACTTTATATAATTACGGTCCTGAAGAATGTTAGTTAAAACAAAGAGCTTTTTTTTATTTAAATGATATATCGTTACTAATCGATCACGGGGGCTGTCGAAGTATTTTCAATAATCGTTCCGTTACGATGTGACATTTTTACAATGCAATGCAACAAAATGCAATGGAATCGTGTATACGCAAGCGCAGCGTTAAAACGTGCGATCATTTCAATGATGTAATATAGGTAAGAGGTTATGTACACAAGGTTTTGAAAGAGTTCCGTGGAGAGATACCAAGTAGTGTTGAAGATTCGCGGAACCTCTCACAGGAGTTGTTGAAATCTCGGGGTATCCCTGACAGAGAGGTAATACCGGATATATTAAAGGATATTATTTACTTGACTGGTTGTCTCAATAACCCCACAATAAAATGATGGAGATGAAGTGAATACTTCAGAGTTTTGAAGTATCTATTGAAGATGCTTGCATCTACTATTGCATTTTTGTAGATTTTGAAATAAGTGGGTTCTAGATACATTCGACAGTCGCAATGAAAGGTGTCGAATCTGCATTTTGCGAGGTTTACAGGAGAGTGAAAATAAAGTCAGATTCCACTTTCTATGCCGGATGCATCGTGCAGCTTCGATCATTTTCATTCCAAAAAGGAAGAATTTGGAAGAAAACTCAGCCTTTTTGGCGTCATACAAATAACAAGAAATAACAGCAAACACACATATTATAAACACTAGATCTCAGAGTCAAAAACACACCCAATAATCAACAACAAACACAACATTTTGACAAACAAACTTCTTATACCATGGTATTAAACTCTACAACAAAATCCCACTCTCCTTCAAAAATCATACCAACAATAATAAATTTAAAAATCATATAAAACGCTGGATACGTTACATAGGGAGATCTGAAATAGAAAACATCTTAATACCAAAAACAGACTAACACCTAAACCACTCAACTGCGCTTAAAACATCTCACCACACAATAATTTATTTTTTTCAGCACGTCAATTTAATATAATTTAATTTGCTATTTTATAAACGAAATCCTCAGCTATTTTTTATTAGTCATATGAAAAAGATAATAAATCATGATTATTATTTTTATCTGTAAATGTAGTAAATTCGATAGTGACATTAAAACGAAAATCGACATTTTACAGATTCGACACCTGACGTTGGGACCGTCGATATTTTAAGCATAGTGTAGTATCGTGTTTACGCCTATAAAAATCAAACTTATTCATCTTATTATTTTACTATCCAACTATTGGCGTGTGGTAAGGATACTAAATGAATGAATTCTACTTAAATTTTTAAGGAAAACAATCAAACCTTGATTCTCAGAGTTTGAAATTTAAAATTTGCTTAAGCAAAATTCACAAATTTATCAATTTACCGCATCACCGTATCCGTATCACCAACGCGTATTATGATAGCTATTGGATTGTGGACATGATACGCCGCACTGATATGACACGTGATACAGCCCGTTCCATCTCTAGTCGGTTCTTGCTTGAGCATCTATTTATTTATAGAATGAATAAGAAGTGTTTGTTTACACGACTGTTATATATAAATATCAACATGTTTCGGAAGCGAAGCTTCCCCTATCAGGATGCACAGTAGTATGCAAACAAAATACTTCTTATTATTTCTATTAATAATGACGCCACAGGATAATTATACATCTATTGAAGAAAAAATCTATTTATTTATTTTTTATTCCGACGGAATATTGTCTAATTGTACAAAACATATAACACGAGATGAGAAAAAACAGTACATACTCGTACATACTAAGTGAATATTATCAAAGGAGATACGGATAACAATGATACGTGTCGGGAGTGGCATCCAGAACGGATCGACACGATAGGTGAAATGATACGGTGATCTTATACGGTAAAATACTACATATGTGGAGCCACCTTTTGACTTAGCTCTGCCGATGAAGTTAGACTCGATCTAAACTAAAGCTTAACCCGGAAACTAAAACAAATCGAGCTGAAATTAAATTTCCAATATGACTTCGCCCACCATCCCAAAAGGGCTCGAGCTGCCTTGTAAAAATTATCACTTTCATTTACTTGGATAATATTTGCTGTTTATCTCTTGAGAGAGTCGTGAACTTCTGAACTTATATGAGGTTAATTTATTCACGTAGAAATCATCTAAATTCTACAAATAATATGATTTCATATTCAAATGTTACGATCCTTATCATTATTATTAAGTTACTGCCAATAATTTTATTCGATTTTCTCAGTTTGTGGAGATAAATTATTTTAAAATTTTCTAAAAAATAATGAGGTGCTTACGAATGAAGTTTACTATCGCAACCTTTACGTTAAGAAATTTTCTTCTTATGAATTATTAATCTACGGATAATGAACGAGAAATGTGGCTTCGTCGAAAGCTAGTTATGTCTGAGGTCTGAGCTTCATACAGGTGCTTTGTTACGGAACCCGAGGTCCGCCGTGAAGTGATGGTGAAACTATGTGGTAACACTACTCGGCAATGTCCGGTTATCTTCGACGTTAACACGAGCCTTCAGTTTCGAAATAACTCAATCCAAGATTGTTAACCGACATGCACATTTTGCACCAGTATTCATATGTAAAACTACTAATTAAATCTAACCTCCGATTTCTCATCAAACTAAGTTATTGAAGGATATAAAATGTATAAATTTATATTGCGTACTAAATAAGCAATTCTATTGTTAAACTATGACATTTTTTGTATTCCAATTAGCAAAATTTTATATTTTCTTCAAACGATTGGTATTCACTTTGTGGCGTCATTATTAATAAATTAATTAAATAATATACTTTGTATTCGCCACTTTATTAATACACGGATATCTACATGTTTCGAAAGCGATGCTTTCTTCATCAGGAGTATGTAGAATACTATATACTTATTATTTGTATTCTATATACTCCTGATGAAGAAAGCTTCGCTTTCCAAACATGTAGATATCTGTGTATTAATAAAGTGGTGAATACAAAGTATATTATTTAATTCATTTATAAGCAAAATTTTAATTTTGTACGGAGAAGATGCATTCAGAACAACAAATATACAAAACAACAAAACAATTAAACGGTAATAATTATATAATAATATTTGAAACATTATTAAAAACCGCATGTTAAATCAAAGTGCACTAGTACATTGTGTAGATATCTCAATGATTGGAGTAATCGCCCAGTTAGCGGAAGATCGCGGCAATAAGAATTTTTTTCTGCCTGCTTTTAATAATATTAATTTGTATTTTCTTACATTTGAATTTAGTACATACGTAAGTACGTACCAATGATTTGATATTTCAAATTCTTCGATATTAACGGTCAGCACCTAAAAATGCACACTTATCGGGTTGCTAACTTAAGAAATACTACGAATGATTTATTTGTAAATTCTATACGGATAAATAGGAAAATGTATAAAGTTTCAAAAGACAGTAGTCCTCATACTGTAATCTTTTAAATTCTATATGAAATAAATACTGATATTATCGATAAAATATTCAAAATTGCTTTCACTGGTTTTCAAACGGATATTTTGGGATGTATTTCATAGAATTTTAAAATTGCAGATCAAAGATTTTTGTCTTTTGTAACCATTTCGTTAACTACCCGTATATAATTTACGTATAAATCATTTGTGGTATTGCTTGAGTTAGCAACCTGCAAAGTGATGTTTAGGGCCATTTTTGAGTTCTGGCCTATATAAAATAATCGACCGGTAAAATCTATTAAAACTATTGCAACCAAGATGGTAATGATTCGGACAACTTTCTGAAGCACATAATATCTTTTATGAATGTGTCAAATTCCCCTGAAATGTATATTGACATTTACTCGATTTACTCGCTACAGCATCGATTATAAATTTATATATTTGTATAATTCAGATGGTTTAGTTCTGTCGTTGTACCTTTGTTGTTTTATGTATATGACCACCGAAGCGCGACGCGTTACATAAGCAATGGCACAATAGCAGTTTGTTTAGCAATGTGACGGCATTTGGAACACGGTACTTATTGGATTTTCTGCAATACAGTACGAATGTTTGACATTTTTAGGTGAACGTTTTACGGGTGAATGGACGATAGAGAGGAATTTTCAATGGATGGCATTTAAAACAAACATAGGGACATCGCATTAATAGTTTGGTTGAAAAATAATTGTCTATTGGACAATTAACAACCTGCAATCACAAGCTATACCAAATTGTTTAAAGCGTCTACTGAGCTGGATGCGTACTTAAGATGGAAGATGACAAACAGCCAAAGAGGCTTTTTTTAGCTCACGTCTCGGGATATTATAGCAATAACGGACACATGCATTTTGGACGCGTTGCAATTATTTTTTGCGTTTTTCAGTAAAGATGGACCATGCACTGTGTCTCCATAGTCCAATATTGAGAGAACTGAGAATAACGATATGAAAGGAATGGAGAAATAGCTACCTACTGAAGTGGAAGAAATGGAAGTTTCCTAAGATTGATCATGAAATCATTAATATACCAATTCGTAAAATCTTTAAAAGAAACCCACTTTTCCCTTTATAAATGAGTTGCAACTTGCAAATGAACTGGCTTGAGAATGTACCTAGAATGGAAATGGTAGCATTCCTTTACAGAGAGAAACCCGTCGGATAGTCTTGAAAAAGCCCGTTCAGCCACATTGAAAATGGAAATTAGTCAATTAAAGATAATGTTTCGTGCCAACCATATGGATGCATCCGTTTTGAACTTAAAACTTCTAGTTCGAGAGCTAAGGAACTTACCATTCTGTCACGAAGGTCAATGACCATATGACAAAAATATGAGAAACGAATGAAAACAGACATCTGAAGTCGGTTTCACGTATGGATCGTGTTTTACTTGACCATGGCTTGACCTCATTATTTTACAAGTCGTTTAGCGATTCCATACGGCTGTTGAAATATTGTAAAGCTGTTCTCGAAGTCGCGATTTGGAAACACCCAGAGAACATCAAGAATGACATTCGAGATAACTGAGGCAAGTATTTCTCAATGTTCCAGGAAAAGTGAACACAGTAAACCATTACGCTATGAACACCCGGGGATAATGTGAATCATAATAGTGTTGGGCTTTCCCAAATCACTTGCTTTTAACTATATAGTACTTACTATTTCAAAACACATACTAAATTATCTACTTAAGGGGAAGAGTGACGTTAGAGATGAATTATTTATTAATTCAAAAAATGATAATATTTTTGCGCTATACGGTAATCATAATGTTTTTAAAGAGAAAAATATTTCTTACGTATTTTTTAAATGTACATAAGCTTAACATAAATCAAAATCAAATCACAAATATGACCTTTTTGTGACCGTATTTAAAAAAAGTGTAGTTTAATATTTTCATAAAAACTGACTTTAATGTTTTTTTTTTAAATGCGGATTGCAAAAGATAGGTTAACTTTATAAAAAAATATACCACGAAAGGATTGCATCTATATTTCTCCACTTATTTTTTTTTTAAATATTTTGTAAAACATACGTAGGGCGGTCAGAAAGAGTCATATTTCGGATTCGATTTTAATAAATGCTAACTAAGCCTATGTAAATTAAAAAAAATCTCTTTAAAAACATTATATTTATCGTATTGCGTAATAATATGATCATTATTACGAAACAATTAATAATCCATTTCCGACTTCCCTCTCCTCATAAAGGACCTCGGTACGTTTGACTTTAAAGGGAACTGAAGGGGTCCAGTATTAGTAGAGTGAGGAGGAAGTTTACCTCATAGTATATGTTTCCCTGTGGATGAAATACACAAAAGTATGGTGGTTATAATATTGATTGTGCAACACATATATTTCAATAAGGAATTCCAGTAAAAATAATTATGAAATATAGATCAACAAACGCTAATTCTGAATTTATAAAATTATTAATTACTCTAGAAAAAGAATGAATCGCTATGTAGAAATTGGTTTAAACTGCAAAATATTCAAGCGTCTTTTGATTGACAGGTTGGTAAAGAATCACCATAAACCGTGTACAGTAAGAATGCAGGCAATGTTGAACGATGTCACGCTGATTGGCGTCGCATGGTGTTCATGTTTTCTTAAATTCTTGTTAATTATTTATTTTGGTAGATGTAGATTTCATACCGACCCGTGAGGAAGCGGCCTACATGACGTCACGCCCAACCTACCAGATTTCATGCTTTTTGGCGGCCTTTCAAAAATCAATAAAACTCCTTTTTTTATTTGTGATAAAACTACTTTTGTAACATGTATGCATTCATACGTCATTAACCCATACACCCCATACAACAGCTTGAAGAAATCAAACACTTCGTTTTTTGAAAACGTTGAATAGTTAATTAAATTGTTAATAATAAAGTCCGCAGTGGCACTTATATAAAATAGTCTCTTACTGTCTCAATTTTGTATTTAAAAATGACCTAGATAAAATTAGCCACTCAGTTGATGCAAACTAGATGGGAGATAAATAATTTGCTCGATGTAGACCAACAAAAGATAACAACCAATGCATCTTGCGATTTTGTGACAACGAGATAATGCATTTTCTTTTTGATAAATGATTTTGTTTCAGGGCCCATTTTTAAAATCCACATGCCCTGTCTAGATATTGTTGGTTGTTGCGTCGATGACACGAGTACTTTCGTTATGCAAAGTTTGATGACTTTGCAGGATTCAGAACGTCTCTGGCTATCACTTTCATGCCTGATAAAGAATCCTATCATGAATACTAATTCATTTATCTTCATTGTATTTGTATTTGAATCCGGATACGTACTTACCTGAATTTTAAATAATTGAATAATAAGTAGAAATCCCATGTATTGTTTTCGGGTAAGTGTTGTTAAAAGCTAAGCCTGGGGATAATTAATTGATAATAATTAACTGCGTAAGATTAATTTCATTTAAATAATTTTGTTTAACTCTTTGAAGTGTTCGGCGTTTTCATATCCCAAGAACTCCCTACGGCCATTAAAATACCGTGATTATTACTTGTGGTTATGAAAGAAAAAACATTGTACGTACTTCCGGAACTGCATATTATTTAATTATTGGCCAGGGTATTACGGCATCATTGCAGTCGTAATCAAATAATCATTGTAACCGCCTTACGAAAATGGCATTGGTACCTACATACCTCTAGGGGGAATATGTACAATTTTTTTAAAATAAATAATTGACTGACATTTCAGTAGGTATGGTAATAAATATTTTATGGAATATAACCCTAACACAGGTATGGCGATTGTTTTTACAAGAGAGGCCATTTAATTTTTTTGAATTATTGGCATCTAGAGTCGAAACTCATTTATCTATGTAATAAAAATACATAGTTACTCAACATAAAGCTGTTGTATTAAACATAAGCAAAAAAACACAGTTCGATAAACTTTTGTTTTCCACGTTGAATGTGAAATAAATGATTTGTAACAAGTTGTGTAAGTTTATTCAAATTTGTGCACTCGAGGAAACATTTTTGTGTAAAAAATGCACTCAACATTTCATCAATAATAATATTTTTTATCAGGATTTGTATTTAGTTCATATATTTTAACGTACGTAGTTGATATAGACAACTATAGTGAATATCATCGTTAAATGAATTCTCCGTTCAAAATATTTTCAAAAGCAAACTAATCTTCATCATGAAGCAGAAATCTGAGTTATCTCGAACAGTGAGCTCTGGCATATTGAAATTTACACAATCTATTCTGTCAGAAATTTATAGGTCAATGCAACTATTTTCACCTCGTAATATCGTTTGAATCATGTGATGTGGACCTTTGAAATATTCTTTAGATTGTTTTAAAAAAATTGTTTTAAAATAAGTAAAAAAAAATGTTAACTGAAGCCGTGTGGAAAAGCAGGTAAATTTTATAAATAATTAAATATTAAAAAAAAAAAACAATAAAATTTATCTCACACACTTTGATACATTAATTATACTAGTTATATCTATATATTCATTCTAGTTAAAAAAAAATTTAATGTATTTAGAATTTAATAATGTTCTGCGAGTATTTTTGGTTTTTATTGTTATGATAGCTGTTTCGGCATTTAAGACCATTTTCAAACTGCCAGAACTTAATAATAACATTATTTAATTTGATATGCATTAAATTAAAAAAAAAAAATAATGGAGTTCTACAAATTTAACAAAAAAGACGTTTGAAGACGTATGATAGTAACCTTCTAATCTGTTTCATTTAATATTTTATGTCTCGCTACATGGCAATATTATGAGTTATAAAACTCATTTTGAGGCATCATAAATTTATGTTATATATACAAAACTGAAGTAGAAATAAAACATCAACAACAAACAACAAACAAGGATAAACAGTAATATTATATTTAAAAAAGTTTTGGAAAAGTATAAAAGTGCAACAAAACCTAGTAGCTATTTACAAAAATAAAATAAAAAATTCTGAAAAATTGTAGAAAAGTATGCATAGATGTAAACAATTAAGCAGCAAAATCAGAAGAAGAAAAGGTTATGATTATCAAATTATATTATAAAGAATCCGAAAGAATAATACGCCAGGTATTTACTATTTTACAAATTTAGCATATTTAATGTGTATTATTATATGCTTATTAATGTTTACTTATTATTATTATTTAATTATTATTATTACTTAACAATTATAATCTAAATTTTAATTTTTATTGTATATCTACTACTAATATTTACTTATTAATATTTACTCTTATTTACTTATTAATATTTACCATCATTTACTTATTAATATTTACTACTCTTTATTCATGTATTATTATTTACTTATTAGTATTTACTGATCATTATTAAATTGTAAAGCCGTTCATCTCAACACAGGCCTGTCCTAGGGAGATGAGTGTCTAATGTTTTTGTTGTCATATTTAAATTTAATGAAATTAAATAAATTAAATTAAATAAATATTTAATTACAGTAGTTGTGTTTATTATAAAAAATGGTGCACAAAGTAACATCGTATTTTTTTCAAAAAGAATGATTCCCTGTGAATAGGGTAACGAACCAAAGCCACAGCCGAATAACTTCATTCTATTTTGAAGTCAAAACAAATTAGTTAGATTCCTTCACATGTTAACAGATAATTTCGATAGTCCAGTCACCTTGACCTCGTTTAATTCTCGTTGTTTGTAAATAAATACTGTAGGAGCTCTTCACACCACTTCGCCATTTAAATGTTTGCATAACCAACTTAACATTCTGAATATCTGATGTAATAATCTTATGTTTATGAAATTCACTAATTATTTATATTTGACGTATAATAAAATGTGTATCGCGTTAACAAAATGTTTTTTCACGTAAATGTCCCGTAAGCCTGCATAATTTTTTTAAAATATGTATCTAGAGTTTTTATATTTCACGTTTGGTATCACGTAACCTACGTCCCGTAAATGATTTATTTGTGGTTTTATTACACAATCGCAGGTGTTCATATCCTATTATATCATCATGATATTGAGGTTACCGATATATTTTTCGAATTCCTTGTACATTTTTCGTACAGGTTTTTTTAAAGACAAAAAATAAAAATGCTTTTTTTTTCTTCTTTAAATCACTCTGTAATCAACATATGCCAACATATTTCAAAACCAATGGTTTTTTCATCAGGATACAAAGTATACTAACTACGAATCAAGTAGGAATACTAATAGATCGTAACTTTTTTTATACAAGAAAGACTTCTAGAAATTTTATGACTAGAGTTGAGGAGCTCTTAAGGAGGTGTTTGAGTTATAATAATTATTCTGAATTTGGCAACCACATTTTGGAAACTAATATTTTTTTTTTTTTACATAATAAAGGTTTGAAAATTTTAAATAGGTAAAATTGAAACAAAAAATAATAGTAAAGTTGTAAGTGGACAATTTAATATTATTGACAAGCGAATATTTTTTTGGAGATGGATATCTCTTAAATTTATTTTCACGTTAATATATTCAGAATAGTAATTGTTATTTTGGTACCTCAGTTGTTACCTTATTCTGTTTATATATTATTATTTATTAATTTTGTATTCAATTTGGTAATGAGGAAGAGACCATCGGTCCTGAAACCTATTAAATAAATAAATAATAGTGGTTAAAATACAGGTTTTAAAGGTAAAAATATTAATTGAAAATATTGCCCAATAATAATTTTGCCATTACTGAAGAAATTTTATTTTTTACTCTCAATATTTGTCAATATCATTTTTTTTTTTCAAATTTCGACAACGTACGATCGATATCTTACGTGACAGCTATTACGCATTTGAATGTATTTGCTATTATCTCTATTTTTAATTAACAATTTGTAAAATCCTTCGAAGTTGATTTAAAAATGGACATTTATGTCGTTAACCCGGTTTCAAACGACTTAAAAGGCTTTGTGTTGCTCTACTTAAGTTATTTCAAGGATACACGATGTAATCTAAAAACGTGTTTCACGATGTTGCGTGGTTAAAAATATCACGTAGTAACAATAACACCTTTTTTTTAAATTATTCATATGTAGAAAATTTTGGGAAATAATCGAAGAATTAATTTGTAATTTTTGAATAATTTAGGTATGACATCGATAAAAATGACGGATAGTAATAAGGTCTCATTAGTTCAGTGATAAGAGTGCTAGGCCCGGTAAGACCCCGATACTTGTTATCTTCTATGTATTTTTCTGTTTCGTATTTCATTTGAGATTTATTAATCAATGGTTAAAAAAATTACAATAAGATTTATAAGCTTTGATAAATAATGTATATATTTTTTAAATTTATAGAACTCCAATTTTTCTAGAAATTTAATGTAAATCAAATTTAATGAATTTTAGTTTTTATTATAGTTACAACTGTTTCGGCGTTTAGTTTGAAAATAGCCTTGAACCCCGAAACAGCTGTCACAATAATTAGTAATATATTTCAATAACATTATTAAATTTGATTTATATAAATTTTCCAAAAAAAAACGCTTTGATAAGTTATTCCAATAAATTAAATTAAATAATATATTTACATATACCATTAAATCAACACTGTATTATTGTAATGGTGAATCCTATGGAGTATCGCGTTATGAATGTTTTTTTTTTTTAATTAAACCAATTTTTCTACGGAAGTACAACCATTTTTTTATATCGCGCTTTTAAGTTTGGAACTTAGTTGTTTATTATCGCTTTACACAGATATTAAACCACATAATTTGCATTTGAGTACATAAAGTACATTTATGACATTTTCAAAATACTAATTGATGTATTTGCTATCTGATGTGATCAAGGTTGTATTTAAAATCATCAAGATATTAAAAAAAATATTTTAAGAAATCCAGACCAGAATTTGACGGTCTCCATGGTCGAGGGGTAAGGCTCTCGACTACGAATCCGAAGGTCGCGGGTTAAAATCCCGGCGTGCGCAAGTGAATTTTATTTAATTAATTTGTGCCGTTTCACAATTAATTTATTTAAAAATAATATATAGTATATTTGCCTACATTTCAGAGTGGAAGATACTCTCAGTATCGCCCTGGTGAAAGACTACCATTCAGAATTGAAACGTTGCTTGAAATGGCTTTTAGCCGTTTTTGATGACCAGATCTGAATAGCCAGGTATTTCCTCACCTTCATCTTCCCCTCCCCAATACCTTCAGCCTCACAACATTCCCCAATTGGGGATGTCACAGTCTCAATGGCTTCAGATGGTTGGGAGCAGTTGGGACTCTTGTGCGGTATTCGTACGTTTTAAAGAAGTTAATTTTTATTCTATATTTGAAATGAGTATCTGATTCTTTATGTTTCTCAGGTCAATTTAAATTCGGTGTATTTTCGCGGGTAACATCTAGTTATGCTATGTGGAAATTGCTTTCAACTAAACCCGGTCTTACGTGTGTATTAACTTTAAAGGAAATAATCAAAGAGTGATTAGTTTTTTTCGCGAATATCAATGCATGACTCATTGAGAGTACGTTTACTTTGTATATTTTGAAAAACGAACAAACTTCTAACGTCGCAAAGTATACGTCTTACGTAAGTTCGTATTAACATTTATTTCCGTGTGGAATAAGCCACCTGAAATGAAGTAAGTATGGTAGATTTGTTATTTATATCATTACTTGATAAATTTGCTTTATGGTATCGTAAATAGTTAATAGGTAAATTGATAATGGACAGCTGTACGAATCTGGAGATCGCGGGTCCAAATCGCGGCGTGCGCAAGTAAATTTTATTTGATTATTTTGTGTTATTTCACAATGGATTAATTAAAAAGAATATATAGTATATTTGCGGCACGTTCACGAAATGGCTTTAGCCATGTTTGGTGATCAGATCTGAATAGCCAGGTACTTCCCCTCCTTCCTATTTCGCATCTCCTTCCCCTCCCCAATATCTTCAGTTTTACAACATACCCCGTTTCCCTAAACGCATCCCTTACATAGTCTCACTAGCTCCAGACGGTGTAGAGCAGTTGGGACTCTTGTGGGGTATTAAAAAAATCGAAAGTGAGTGCACGTATTCCAAATGAAAAAAAAAAACACAATCGTAATGTTGTAGGCATCGTTAAACGTAAGTTTACTGACGCATTGCCATTTTACGATAAACGTCGTTCGAAACATTGTTTTAAATGGCTTTGGCTCCATTTGGTGACCAGATCTGAATACAAAATATAGAAATCTACAACAAACTGTCATGATTCCAGGAATAAACATTATTATAAACAAGTGTACTTGGTGATATGGTGATACAAATTCATCGCTGATTTAAAATAATCTTTTCGACACCGAATCACGATCAATTCGTCGAACTATAAACCAAGATAGTTGACAATACGAAAACTTAAACTATAAATGACACATCCTGGAGAAAAATATTGATTTCTCACAATTTAAATGCTTCCGCACCTTAAAGGCTTTATTTACACGTAATTATTTATTTTTTTCTTTATGTTTTATGTGTCATGTATCATTCACCTGCTATTTTATTTTTATTAACTTTTGTACATATTTTATAACTATTGTATGGGACGTGTAGGACTACACTAACCTTCTTATATACTGGAATAAATATTTATTATTAATATTTTTAAATATACCTAGTGGTAACTGGTAAATAGAAGCGTATTTTACTTACTCCCTGTGCCGAGTAATGCAGTGCTACTAATATTTCAATACATACACCATAACACAATTATCACAATTAAAAATTACTCATCAAATACTATTCTGATAAATTCTATTTTCTTTATTACTAAGCCTTTTGGAGACATGTCGAGAATTATTTCCCTTCAAAAACTAATTAAGCACCATAATTTTTTAGAAATATTCTAAACTTATTGGGGTCTTGTTAATTTAAGGGGATCTATACGAAATTACGAGTTTTTATTTAATTCTGGTTAAATTGTAGGCATGCTTTTATTATTCGTTATGCATATCGTAATAATATTTTAATAATCATTAGCATAAAATTAATCATCATAATTATACATGGAGTATGAGGTATCTTGAAAGAAATATTTAGCAATAAGTAATAAACAATTAATAACCTACATAATATTTCAAAGCAATTTGCACATCGTGTTTGACTAGTCGTTTTTCCGAGTCCAATGGCAATGAACGAAACTAGTTTTCACTGCTGACATCGCTTGAACTGAAATTCACAATATTTTCATTTTCACTTAATTACTATCACTGATGTACAAAAATAAACTACAGAATTCTAGGCTGACTCCAACAAGCGAACCGCTAACCCGACGGACAAGAACTGGTACTCGAAACACCATTACGTTGCATTGCACGCTTTGACTCTACCGAACAATATGATGGTTTAAACCTAGGTTAATCAGTAGAAAGTATTACTACATTAATAGTCATCAACGTGGACTTGATCGAAAGTGGTTGATGCATTTTTATGAGGTGGTTGTTCACTTTCTTTTAGACATCAAATAAAATGACGCACTTTAAGACTCCCGCCAAAAATCACTACCTGTACAATATGACTGCTTAAAATGTACTTGTACTTAGTTATGTAATAACTAAATATAACGTGAAACCGGAACGATGTTTCGGTTTTGCGAAAAGTATAAAAAATACCGCTACCAGGGAAGATAATTTTTTTCCACTCCACTGTTATGAAACATGTGAAGCTTTTAAATTTAGGACATAAAAACCATTTTTGATTACATAAAAATCGTAAAATTAAATTCAAAAATAAATCAAGCATTCCGGTAGGTCAGATTACTGAATCCAATATTTTAAATGATATTTCAAATATCTAACGTATTTTTTTTAATATAATTTTATTTAAGTGTTAATTTTTAAAAATCCCGCAATCAAAAGTTTCTTAACACATCTTTTCGAAATTTTGATAATTTCGTAATAATTGTACCAATAACGATGGTTATGTGGTAAAACTCGCCATATTGTGAAAAAAAACTCACATATTACCAATTCAATTGTTATCAAAATGCTTACTAATGAATTACTTGTTCTTTTCTGTTTGATGTATACGTTTGTGTAATAACGATTGCGATGACTGGATGGAGTTTGATAATTTCAAATATGCAACTCATTATATAAAATTTAAAAAATAAATAGCAAATACATTTTATTGGGTAATACACAATATTTACATCTTGTACACACATGGAAAAATAATATGAATAACTAACATTATAAAAACTAAAAACTTATGTTTCATATTAGATACGTCCATGAAAAGTGAGCATCTACGCACCATCTACGACCATCTTCGAGGGACTTTATTTCTGTACTAATGTATTAACATTAGTGCAGAAATAAAATCTCTAGCAGTTGGTCTGGAAAAAATCTGCATTGATTGATGGCACTTTTTAAAGGTAGTAGTATTTCGTTCTAAAGCCTTTTATCTTGGATAACAGATCCATGCACCTGACGAGTAGATAATATGAGTTAAAGAGAAATTGGGCCTGATGACTGAGAACATCTTTATTTGTGATAAGTAATATAACCTGAAATATTACCAACTTATTTAAAATTGTTACATGTATTAAAAGCTTAATTTCGTTAAAAGGTGGTCGATAACTTAACAGTTGAAAAACGTTGGTTGAATGTCATTTTTGGATCTCATAGTAAGTATCTAAAGACTAATATCAATAGTTACGAAATTATGCCATGGTCTTTGACTTAGTTATTTTTAACTACATTAATGTTTCACTCGAACAGTTTCAAACTGGTGTAAACAGATTAAATTGTCGAGATATTCCTAAAAACTAACATGGTATCTAATCAATTTGCATCAAATGTACAAAAAAATGGTAGTTTTCTAGTTCATCATTTCAGAAAGATTCCCAGCTCTGTGTTTGCAGAGAGCATGTCAACCTTGGAGTACAAAGGTGCTAAATCACTGGAGATTAATTGTTCAAGAGAGCAATTTTAAGGTTAGAGCAGCCAACTGTTGTTTTCTTTGATTATTGTGGAATTGGTATAAATATATGTACTTGTTACTAGTGTGTCTTAAGGAATGGAGGAAAAAACATCTATTTCCATAAAATAGTCAGTTTACAATTTGGTAGACTTGACAGCTTTTTGGGTTCTAAAGAGTTAATATATTCACGACCAGACACACGTAAATTTTTTTTTTTAAAATTCATAAAACATTTAAGAAAATTGGCATTTTCTTCCAGAGTGGACAATACTTTCAGTTTTTCTCTTATACAATTCTATCATTCTAAATTTATAGGCTACTTAAAATTATTTTCAGATTTTTTCCCAGAACAGTATCGCCAGGAAAATCTCGTCCTTCCTCTTTAACTCTTTTCATATTTCTGATAACACACTCGCAATGGAGTGACTTAAGTACGGCTTACGATAGCGGTAATATGAACAAGAAAATAATTGCGCTAAAATATAATTACAATAATTTTCCTCAGTGGGTACTATTTACCAATGTTAAAAATGGGGTAAATCAAATCTACCAGTAAGTAGTTGAATGCTAAATCAATAACCAATAAGGCCTTGCTACAAACGCTACCGATTTTCTGAAGTGAACGTGCGTGTTTATAAATAAATGGAAGCATCCACCTAATCAATACAGAATGTTGGAAATACTGCATGAATGTATAATTTGAACAATAAATAAGTTTCGTTTTATTCTGTGATGCACATTTTGGTAATATCCTCAAAAATCTAAATGACCCTTTTCCCTTAACATAAATTTTGAATCAAATTAAGACGATTGCCATTACTGTTGATACTGATTCAGTAAACCAGGGTGGATACCTCTTCTCATGGTAATGGTACAGAATACCTTAATGATATATATATATTTTTTCAAATATATATATATATATATATATTTTAATTTAATTGTTACTTACTTAACTAGAATTTAGCTAAAAATTATATTTTTATACAAAAATTTTCAATATTCCCCTCCCCTCGTAGCTAATGGATTGCTTGAAATATTGTGTATTTATGATGTTAAGTGTGTGTTTACTTGTGACGTTTTAATGATTTTTGTATGTGTATTGTTCACGTTAATTATTTATTATGTATGAACACATTATTTTAACAAGGCGCAAACGGTGCGTAATGAAAAGAAAATAGTCACGATGATGGTAATTGTTCTGCTTTTCTTTTCTGTTGTTACTTGAATATTAAATGTGTAACCACAGCCACATCTTATGGAGGTACGTATGTACCTTTATAAAAAATTATATAAAGCGTTTGTTCGAGAAAAGAAAATTATTATATCGATACTTAATCATGTGATCAACACAGCCCTTTTCCGATTGCAATGCAATAGTCACGTCTTCAGGTTTCGCTCTTAACCGTGCGTTCAAGCATTTTGAGAGCCCTGAGAAAACGTTAAGCGGTTAGTTGTTTTCACCAAGAACCTACCTATTGGCATTACACCTTATCGAAAGTAAACAAATATAAATACATTGCTTCCAATAATAATATTAATGTTCATGGCGACAGGTAGAACAACTACCCCATTATATTAATACCTTAATTTCCCAAGAAACTTCCAATGTAACCTAGGTTAGTGTACATGTGTTCACATGTATATATGAGTGAATATTAAAAAATATCTGTATATAAAAAAAAAATACAAATCTTTATAACCTTTGTGCCTTGTTTGTGTGAATGTATGCATAAAAAAATATTTAATAAATAAATAAATACTGTTTTAACAGAATTGTATTTTCCACAATCATACATTTATCGTTAAGTGAGAACAAACTATATATTCAAATTAAATAGCTTAATCTAACGTTTAGAATTAAACAACGTATTCGCGTTTTAATTTGGTTCACGTGTTTTTATTTTATATAGACCTCAACTGTAAATTAAATTTACTATAACTAACTACTAAAAAGTAGTTATTGGGACTTTTTTTTGTTTCTATTTTTGTTTTTAATATTTTGTAAAAAAGTTTTGAGATCACGGATGTAAAAAAAAGATAAGATTAATTGTTAAAATATTAATGTCATTGTGTTTGCTATCCTTGGACCCTGGCTTCAAGCCCTCTAAAGTGATATATATATATTTATATATGGGTTACTTAGTCCACAGCTCATGGTTTATACGTTGATTGTCAACCTCGAATATTGCCGCAATCCTAAATGTAATGTAAAAAACTAGACGCATCTAATTTATCTCATCATTGAATCCCACCAGAATCCAAATACAATAATACAAAGTACAATAATTCACTAACGTATATTATCTTCTCTTTTAATTTCCATTTTTATGAATACGTATTATCTATGTTATGTGTATATACTTTATGGGATGTGTGGGACTGCACTAACATCTCCACATTCCGGAATAAATAAATTAGTTAAAAAGTTATTTTATATTCAGCACTTTATTAATATACACAGATATCAACATGTTTCGAAAGCGATGATTTCTTGATCAGGAATATATAGAATTTAAGTATTCTATATATTCCCGATGAATAAAACATTGCTTTCGAAACATGATGATATCTGTGTATATTAATAAAGTGGTGAATAAAAAGTCGTTTTTTTAATTAATTCATTAATAATGACGCCACAAAGGGAATACCAATCTTTTAAAGAAATTGTAAATAAATTATTTTTATTGTTATTATACTTACAAAAATGTATTTTGTCAGTCGCGCATTTTATGAAATAAAGTAATTGTTTTTTTTACATTTTAGATAAATGTTCTTGTATTTTAAACACATTCTTTGTGTCTTTAAGTCTGTATCAATTTTCAATATTTAATGTCAAACTAAATATTACCAAATGAGTTGTGATTAGTTTTCGCCATTTGTTTGTGAGAAAATAGTTTTTCCCCTCAAGAGCATAATCTAGTAAAGCTTTTTTTTCACCGACAATTTTTTTAAATTTTAATATTTAAAACATTTTCCTGGTTACAAGATACTTGATGTTCCTTAGAAGGTACAAATGCTTTAAGAAATTAAATAAAATACAAATATTTTTTTATAATACCTCATAGTCACACGTAATACATTTTATACATTAAAAATATACATTCGAGTACAAGTATCGTTATTTACTAAAATAAAAGGGAAATATTTTATTTAAACAACTATTTATACTATATATTTATTTGTATTATACTACGTATCCCAATGATGGAAGCTTTGCTTCCGAAACATGTTGAAATTTATATATTAAAAAGTGTATTAAACAAAATATTTTCCATTAATTTTGAAATGAAAATGAGAACGAAAAGAGATTTTGCGTTTATTGGAAACGTGTTTTTTTTATTTAATAGGAAGTACTTTGTTTAAACCACTGTAAATATATTGTATATACTTTTTAGCATACTGTTTATCCTAATGAGAGAAGCTTTGCTTCTGAAACATATTTATATATTAAAAGCAATAGTATAAACAAAGTGCTTTTTATTAATTATGTTATTTATTAGTTGAAGACTGATAAGAAGACAATTAAAAGATTAAATAGTAAATTAAATAATACTCACTATTAAATAGTATAATATCAAATCAACTAATAAACACAATCACTTTCAATATCCCCGAAACAAATTTTCACAAACGTAAACAAAAATATATTTAATATCAAATTAACTCTCAGTTTCAGGTCATGAATATAATATGCTTGTTTATTTCACTCTCGCTTTCAGCTCAGTAGTGTTATAAGACCGAATTCAGATGGCGCTGTACCGCCCGCTCAATTTGCACTGACTACCCAAGACGCATGCGCCGTGAAGTCAGTTACAAATAAACCCGGTCAAGGCCGCTAAGCGTTATTACCATATTATTTTCTTTGGCAACTCCCGCTGTAAATGATGCATTTTTTATCTAGAAACAAGGGGTCAAGTAAGTACCTACTTTAGATGTCAACCATTTTAATTATAACCAAACGTGGATAGTGTCATTGAAAAAGTACTGGGTGATTCTTGATTCACCGTAATTTTAGCAGAGTTACAATTAGAGCCAGATTAGATTTTTTTAAATCGTGAAATATGTTTTAATAATAATAATAATAAATTTATTATTTCTATATCGCCTTTTCGTGAGAAAATCACCTCAAGGGCGCTTTACAACATAATTTATCTAACCTATACCTTATCACTTAGACATATATCTAATAATTTACATATTAGATTTATTACAAATGGCTTACAGCTAAAATATGTAACTAGAAAGTACCTAATTTACACTTATAATTAGTGACTTACATCTAAGACTTATATAGCTAGCGACCTACAACTAATACCTGTAACTAGTGATTTAAAACTAGTTACTAAAATTTTTATGAACTGGTGAGTCTTTTAAACAATATTGTTGAATGGTTAAAATCCGTGGTTTAGGAATAAAGACTTACAAATTAACGTATTTCCATTTTAGAATAAATTATATAATGATTGTTGCCCTTGTTTTCAGCGATAATTTACACAACAATAGAAGGTGTTTATATATGATATTTAATTAAATGTGGT
Organism: Halesus radiatus; assembly: GCA_022606495.2. NCBI lineage: Eukaryota > Metazoa > Arthropoda > Insecta > Trichoptera > Limnephilidae > Halesus > Halesus radiatus. The sequence goes on from JAHDVE020011777.1 coordinate 85,591, forward strand.
AAAGATCTGTGTACTCCTCAGTTAATACTAATAATTTCATTGCTTTTATTATGCTATTTTGTAGTCTGTTATTTTAAGTCATTAAATACTTTTTCATTATCAAAACCTTTTTTTACAGTAACTCCACACATATTTCATATTTGAGGATGCTGAGTAAAGGGTCTTTTGGAGGAGGGGAAGGAGTGAACCTGGATATTGAAGAGATCCATGTTGTAGAAGGGAGGAAATACGGAGGCCGGCGGATAATTCTACAGCTGAGCTGTTGAACACAAGAACGAGTCGTAGAAGCGACCCGTTCTCATGTGACAAATTTCAACCATGTACAAAAGTTAGGCGCGCGTTTGGCGTATTTCCAGACTGTCTACCGGTGCTGAAGGGATCAATGACGCTATATCAGAGCATTTTTCATTAAAATACCGGTGGAACAAGGCCAGCATTTCCACCTAAACTCCGTGCTCCAAAGATTGCAATCCGTTTGTTAAGATAGGTGAATCTATCAAACGAACCGCCCATTTCTGCATAGAGTCAAGTGTTTTTTTTTTTTTTCAGATATTTTGGGGCTCCCGACCAGAGGTGGCTGCCTAATTCTACAGTTACCAATATTACACAGCCAGAATTACACACGGACGTAATTACACATCGAAAGAATTATACACTGACGTAATTACACATGGGCGAAATTACACATCCCGAGAATCACACATGGGCGTAATTACACTTGGACGAAATTATACATCGAGAGAATTACAGACGGAGGTAATTACGCATGGACAAAATTAAGCGTCTAGAGAATTACACACGGACGTAATTACACTTGGACGAAATTACACATCAAGAGAATTACACACTTACGTAATTACTCATGGGCGAAATTATACATCGAGAGAATTACACCCGGACGTAATTACACATGTGCAAAATTAAACATCGATAAAATTACACACGGACGTAATTACAATTGGACGAAATTACACGTCGAAAGAATTACACACGGACGTAATTACACATGGGCGAAATTGTGAATTACACAAGGACTTAATTACACATGGGCGAAATTTAACATCGAGAGATTTACACCTACTGGAATTACGAACGTAAAATTTATTTTCCGGTCGGTTTAAATTTTACAGTGCTAAATAAATTTCGGATCAGAAAATAATGAAAGAAAGACTGTTCGAAATAGGGTATTATTAATCCCAATATTTTTATTCGATGTGAAATTCACCACATTCTAAAAATTTTACTTATTAAAATACCCTAAAATAAAAAAGGGTTTTTCACATGTGTAATTCCAGTGGGTGTAATTTTATTGCGTGTATTTCTCTCCATGTGTAATTTCGTCTGTGTGTAATAAGTTTGTTCGTGTGTAATTCTGGCAGAATTATATTAGTGAGTGAAATTCACGCCTGTGTAATTTCGTCATGTAACCGCCACAAATATAATACCTAGGTATTTGTTATTTTATGTTAATTATTAGTATTAATGAACTGTGAAATAATACAATTTAAATAAATCAATTTTATTTGCTTACGCCGGGGCTTAAGCTTGGAACCTTTGGACTGGTAGTCGAGGATCTAATCGCTCGACCACGGAGGTCGTGAATCAATGGTTTTGCAAAAAGTACATCTAAAAAAATGTGTGTAATCTATACTAAAAGATGAAGCGGAAGAGATGTGTATCTACTCATCTACGTTCACTTAGTGTCATGCATTTTCATACTGAATTTAAATTATTAATGAGATCAAAGTACGCATGTATCGACGCATGCTGACAGAGTCACCTTCAAATATTTTACAAGACATTAACTCTTACAGATTGTGAAATCGTTTTTTTATGAAGTGCTTGGCACGATTAACGATTGTTTTTTTGTTAATTTCAAGGGTAATAATTGTAAAAACTTTTATATTTTATTATTAATGTAAAACGATAATTCAGAAAATCTTCTTTATTCTGAACATCCATCAATAGATTGTTGACTTTTGATGTAGGAATAATTTGAGGTTATTATGAATATTTAGTATTCAGGTAGTGACAAATATTCACCATTTAGGTACTTAAGAAAAAATATAAAGCTCTCTCAAAGGAACGAGATAAAATATATTAAAAAATATACAGGGACATTAAAAAAACGTAGTAGAGTAGAAGTGGCATGGAGGAAACGAGTTTTTAAGGAGCCGGTAGCTACCATACAAACAGAACATTGGAGATAGATTTGAATTTTTTTGAAGTAGCGTTACGATCCATAGATAATTCGCTATCAGGTCAAATGTAATCATTAATACAATCAGTTTGTGTACCATTCATATTTACCATCTACCTGACTCCATCAATAATTCTTCAGCGTTTTTCATTACACACTGGCTATAAAAGAATCAAATATTGATCTCTTTTGACACATTAAAATATTAGTGTTTCAAAAAGATTGACGGAAATTGTTGTTTTGACATTTTTAGATTAATAAGTGGAGACAGTTTTTACAATTTTTTTTTTCTTTAAATATGTCATCATTAAAAACATATGATGGTTACAAAAAGCGGTTTCTCCATATCACTTCTTTCCTATCTATGTATGGCTGGATATGATTTTTTTTAATAAATAAATGACTTAAATAAAGCGCTTACCAACAGAACAATGATGACAAAAATTCTAATCACATTTATGTTAAGTTTTTAAATGTACATAATTGGTACATTATTTGCGTATAATTAATATACAACTACTCGTATGTAACTTAACAATCAACAAACAGCGTTGACATTTGTTTAGTTAATCTCGACTGATTTGTGGTTTTACACAACTTATTTAATTAGTCCCCTAACAGGATAAATTGTCATTACCACTGATGGTTTCTATAGTTAAATGAAAATGGTTCCGAAAATTTTGTTTGATATCATCCCTCAACAAACAATATGCTTTTACGAATTTACAAGAATAATTTCTGCCTCAATAAAGTGTACATCTTTAAATTATGTAGATCTCTATACATAAAAATGAATGTTTGTCTGTCTGTCCTCGATTTTATCGAAAATTACTTGACCGGTTTCGCTGAAAATAGCACAGTTCGTTCTTATTATTGCCTGAAAGGTTCAGAGACTATTTTGAATTAAATCCAATATTTAAAACTGTTGCTATGACGTTTTAAAATTAGTATGAAAAAAAATGAACCCGCCATGTTGTATTGAGGTTAGTTCATAGATATACCACTCTGGTTAGCCACAGATTACATATTTAAAGAAGAAGGTTTGTTTGGGTAGAATATTATAGGTACCTACTTAAGAACTTTATTATTTATATATATTTTGTAAAAATATATCTTTTTCAAATGAATATTTCTTTTATAATTTTTTTCAAATGCTTGGTAACTTTGTGGCATCATTATTAATTATATAAATTGAAAATACACTTTGTATATACCACTTTACTTAAAATACATAAATATTTCTACATGTTTCGATAGCACTGCTATCATCTTCAGGAATAAATGAATATTTCTTTGTTTAGAGTTAGTGATAGTCGTCACAAGGCATTACTTTCGCTGTCCAATCAATTATGGCACCCAAACGACAAGAAAAAATTCAGAACTTCATAAGTTTATTCCAAATAAAAAAATAACTCGAGCAAGGACGGGTACACATTAGTTAGTTATTTATAAAAACAAAAAAATATATAAACAACACTCAACTTTCAAAGATATGATTAGAACTTCAATATGTCCATTTAGTTACCAATTTCCAAATAAATAAATAAATAAAAACATGCAAAAACGCATGAAACCTCTAAATATGATGTTTATATACGAGTAAAATACACTTTTTTAAAGTCTATTCCACTTGTATTTTTGGCCGTAACCAGTTTCAGCTTGTGACGGCTATCTTCAGACTGGTTCAATTAATTCTTAAACCATGGTTTTTTTTAGTATTTTATTTAATCATTATAATGGAATTCCACCATGTATTCATAGTTGCAAAATTATAAATATTAAATACGATGTATTATACTCGCAATATGCAAAATGTGGGGATGTTCATTTCACGAACCTATGAGCTATCTAGATATATATTTCATATGCACCTGATTGAATGACACTGGTAATGTAAGAGGTAATATGGTTTACCAAAAAAAAAATGTTACCACCAAAATTCCCATTCATAGATGCAATCTTAGTAATTTTTAAAATATGACATTTCTCAAATATTTACCGAAGTTATTGTACACTCACCATGAAATATCCTTATGACTTATGACATCCTGTTAAATACATAGGAAAATAAACTATTTCACACAGCAGACACATTTATGAACGGTCATGACTCATGACATATTCTCGTGTCGAAAACCAAGTCATTTACCTATAAATAGGAGGTCAATTGCTGAAACACTTCTTCTTCAAATAGCGTTCACGGTCACGAGAAAATTGAAGAAAATTCGGAAAATAATTCAATTATCACAGTTTCATTATAGTCAATTCAACAAAATAAAGGTTATATTTTAATGAAACGAAAAGTAAATTTGAAAATTCGGTAATATTTTTTATTGAATTAATATTTTTTTCTGCCTCAGTGTGCAATATATATTGCAAACGATGAATCTTTGGAGTACATTTTTTAAAATTTGAATACCGCACAAGAGTCCCAACTGCTCAGAGTCAAAGTATGGTATCCCCACATGAGGTATGTTTTAAGACAGAAGTGAGTGGGAGGAGAGATAAATGGATGAGGTGAAGGTTGTGAAGTATCTGGATATTCAAATCTGCCATCTTTAATTTTTTGTTTTTTTATATTAATACCGCACAAGAGTCCCAACTGCTCCCAACCGTCTGGAGCCAGTGAGACTATGGCATCCCAAATTGGGGAATGTTGTGAGGCTGAAGGTATTGGGGAGGGGAAGGAGAAGGGGAAGAGGAAGGTGGGAAATACCTGACTGTTCAGATCTAGTCACCAAATACGGCTAAAAGCCATTTCAAGCAACTTTTCAATTCTGAATGGTGGTCTTTCACCAGGGCGATACTGAGAGTATCTTCCACTCTGGACAATCTTAAATAACTTTTCGATTCTGAATGTTGGTCTTTTACTGAATGGTCTTCCACCTGGAAAAGCACAAATATATTTTTTTATGCAAAAGTCAGCACACATGTAAAAACAATAATTCTTCATTTGCACTTGCATCGGGCTTGAAAACTACGACCTCTGTACCCAGACTCATGGATCTTATCACCCGCCACAGATCTAAAAAAAGTCATTTTACAATAAACAAAAACGTTTGAATAATGACAATATAATAGTGAAGTGTGAATGAACCGAATAATAGCTTAAATCTAAAAAAAAATCGTGATTACAATATTATTATAAAAAAATACTATTTACGACAATATTATAATGTATATATGTAATTCCAACAAGTGAACGAACTGAATAATAACTAAGAATAATAATTATATTGCAGTGTTCACCAGTTCACTGACCGTCTTTAAAATCGAAATGGGATGGTTTCACAATCTCTTCAGTGGCTATTAAAGCCGGTTTAACAGTTTCCGGGCTGTTTTAAGTATTGTGATCTTTACATCGCTAAGTAGGCCCGCCATATTACGAGCTTTTAAAATGGGAAGCGTTCGGAGGTTTTTTTTTTCGTGAAACCAGTTCTGAGATAACAGTTCGAAAAACGAAAGTTTCTCTACCGAACGGAATAAATGTTATGTAATGAGCATTCTTACATGTTATTTAATCCATAACAATTTTCAGGTGCGGATCAAATCCTATTAAAAGTTATGACGATATTCTAATTACTTTTTAGTGTAATTTACAAATTGTTAAGCGAGACATGAATAACATGTAATTGGGGAGGTACTTTTTATGCTAACGGATTATTGCTAATGATTTAATAAGGTAACAGGAAATAACATAATGACGTGGAAAATTGGATATTAAAAAAAAAACACGTTCCAGGAAATAGGTATATTTAAAAATAATATGATTTTAGTCGTTGACATTATATTTAAACGTTTTTTTTTAAGAACGCTCTCGCCAGTGGCATCGGTTATAAATGGCCGCCTTCCTCTTTAGGGTAAGGATTTTCAAATGAAACAGCGACTTCACGAAAGTCATAAGACAACTGGCTGGTTGGACCAGTCGTGTCCGTATTTATTGGGATAAATTTTACAGATTTTACGCGTATTATGTATTAATTATTCTTATTTTTACAGGAAATGGAACTTATTTTCATATGCGTCACAAGGCCGAAAATTTTTTTTTTTTTTTTTACAGTAACTCCACACAGGAGACCAAGGAGGAAATAATTTCCCTCAAGGCCTATATCATCTTTGGGGATGCTGTGTGGAGGATCTTTTAGAGGATAGGAAGGAGTGAACTTGGGTCTTGAAGAGACCCATGTTATAGGATGGAGGAAACACAGAGGCCGGCAGATCATTCCACAGCCGAGCTGTTGAACACAAGAACGAGTCGTAGAAGCGACCCGTTCTCATGTGACAAATGTCAACCGTGTGCAAATGTTGGGCGCGCGTTTGGCGTGTTTCCCGACTATGCACCGGTGCCGAAGGGATCAATGACGCTAGTTCCTCGGAGCATCTTCCATTAAAATACCGGTAGAACAAGGACAGCATTCCCACCCGACGTCTGTGCTCCAAAGATTGCAACCCATTTGTTAAGATAGGCGAATCTATCAAACGGACCGCCCGTTTCTGCACAGAGTCAAGGTTTTTTTTCAGATATTTTGGGACTCCCGACCAGAGGTGGCTGCCAAATTCTACAATGGGGCGCACTTGCGATTTGTACAGGGTCAGCAGTTGTGTACTATTAAAGTATCTGCGGGCTCTGTACAATACGCCCAGCTTCTGAGAGGCTAACTTTACTCGGGTTTCGATGGAGCCCCCATACCTGAGCTGATCACTTAAGGTTACACCAAGCATATCAATGGAGGGCTTGTTGGGAAGATTGCTTCCATTAAAGGAGACTAGATTGTCATTTCGATCCCTTAAATTACTTGAAAATGAATTACTTGTGCGAGTGATTCAATCTTGAAAGCTATAAACACGTGCAGGGTGATGTCATTTAGACAAAGGCAAACAAAGGACCCTATGAAATATGAGTTATGTAGAAATATGTGTGAACTATGAAAATAATTTGTTTTAATAATATTTATTTCAAATATAGTATTTTAGAATACAAATGAAACTTGACTTCTTACGAAAATTATACTTCACATTTTCCTCTTATTTTATATCGACCTGTGTTTCCCAGAAGATAGAATAATGTTTTACTGTCTTCTTTTTTTTATAACAAAATAACAAATAATGGTATCCGCACTGGATTTACCGTGCTGAGGATTTCATTTACAAAATATTAAATTACATTGTATTAAATTGACGTGCTTGATGAAAAAATTAAAAATAATTCGAAGGTGAGGTGTTTTAAGTGCAGTTGAGTGGTTTCGGTGTTAGTCTGTATTTGGTGTTAACATATTTTCTATGTCAGGTCTCCAGTGATTTATTTGATTTTTATATTTATTATGGTTGTTGTGATTTTTAAAGGATAGTGGGATTTTATTGCACAGTTTAGTTCGGTAGTATAAGAAGTTTTTTGTCCAAATGTTGTGTTTGCGGTTCTTTGTTATATGTGATTTTGACTTCTTTCGAAAGGAATCTTAATTCATTTTATCTTCTTGTTTGTTTTGATGTTTATTAAATTGTCGCATTAGATTCTAACTGTTTGGCAGTTAAATATTTAAAAAATATAAACTTTTACATTTAAGTGCACATTTTGTTTTAGATCCTTAAACATCTAATAGTTATAGATATATGTTTAGATCCCTAAACATATTTTTATTTTTAATGAAATTGTTCTGATAGGTTTGTTTTTTTCCCAAAATATATTTATTAAAAATACCAGAAAGTCCCGATTTACTATTTTTAGTATTTTATTAACAGGTTAATATTTGGACTTCGTAATGACTTAGGTTTTATGAGATATTTTCTAACCTAGTTCCGTTTAATGAAAAAACAACACTATGAATATTCTGTTAGAAAAAATATTTTAACAACGTTATTACTATAGATTAATAAAAATCTATCATTCTTCCGTCTTCTTATGTCATATAGCTAATTTCAGACGCACTTAAAAACTGCCCGGAGTGAAAATCTCTAGTAATCTCCGTTTTTTTGTGTGAATAATGCCCGGAAGGACCATGGTATCCCCAATTGGGTTAAGTTGTGAGGCTGACGGAAATGGAGAAAAGAAGAAGATGGGAAAGAAAAGGATTAAGGAGTATCTGACTATTCACATTTTTTTACAACTTAAAACAGGCAATATGCCCAAAACTTGCATACATGAATGTTTACGTAGCAACAGTAATCAATTAGAACAAAAACAACAACAAACATCTCGCAAAATTGTAATAATAATGAAAAATAAATGAAAAGTTGAAAACATATCATAAAGTAGGTGTATAAACTAACTCCTTATTATCACCTGTGCTAATGGGAGATTGTTTTTATACTTAATAAGGGCATCATCACATTATCAGTTTCATATTAATGGTAAAACATTTTTTTAAATTGAATAATTGTGTCACTAAAAATGTCTATTTTATTACTAAAGCAGTGTATGGTATTGTAATTTCTTAATATTCACGGTAAATGAGAGAAATATCTCATATTTGTGTCATTGGCTTTAATATAAACAATGTATTTTATCCTCCCTGTTGATTTTCTCGTTGGTGTATTAAGGTTTATTTGTGATTAAATGTTTGGTGTATCAATTGATGAATGTATAATATGGTCTAATATAGCTAATGCCATTTCAAGCAATGTTTAGATTCTGAATCTATGGTCTATCGACGAGGCAATACCAAGAATTTCTGTTAATTAAATTTCATTAAATGAATCAATGTACTAATACCTACACAATATTACAGATAAAAACAACAAACATTAGATATAAATATACATAGAGTTTTCATATTATAAATATAATCAAGTCAGTGAACATGAATGTAAGAAATGACAGTTAAGGTTTATGCATATCTATATACATAAAAATCAATGTAACTTTATTTGTTTGTCCTCGATGTTCTCGAAAATCACTGGACCAGTTTTGCTGAAAATAGAACAGTTTGTTTTTATTAGAGCCGGAAAGGTTTAGAAAGTAGTTTGAATGAAATCCAATATGTAAAACTGTTGCTATAACGTATTAAAATTAGTATAAAAAACATTGAACCCGCAATGTTTTATTTATGTTAGCCCCTAGATATAACACTCTGGTTAGCCACAGATTGCATATTCAAAAGAAGAAGATTTTTTTGGGTAGAATATTTAAAAAAATGGAAAACACGAGTAGGTACCTACTTAAGAACTTGATGATTTAGATATATTTTGAAAAAATTAGCGTTTGGAATGAAATAAAATATTCAAATGAATCTTTCTTTATTTTGGAGATAGTTAATTTCGCTGTCAAATCAATTATTGTACCCGAGAAAGGCACACAAGGTATGCATTAGCTAGTATACTAATAAAAACAATAAATAAGCAATCGAGCAAGAGTAGAATATTCACTTGATTTAAAGTATTCCAAGCAGAGTATTCACTTGATTTAAAGTATTCCAAGGAGAATATTCACTTGATTTAAAGTATTCCAAGTAGAATATTTACTTGATTTAAAGTATTCCAAGTAGAATATACACTTGATTTAAAGTACTCCAAGTAGAATATTCAATTGATCTAAAGTATTCCAAGTAGAATATTCACTTGATTTAAAGTATTTCAAGTATCAATTCAGTTAGCTTCATTTGATATGATGCCAAGTTGCAGTTGAAAATGTCTATATTTCGTAAATATTGTAATTAAATTACATTATTGGATTTTTCTTAAAACAAACAAAAAATGGAGTGTGTTTCTGAAATTTTGTATTTTACAAGAAGTGTGAGAGACGGATAAAGTTTCAAAATCTGTGCCTACCCTAAGAAAAATGCACTATTGAAAGATATTAAAAAAAATACAACCAGTTTCTGATCAAAATGTATTGTACCCATGAATTTATTAATTATTTGATCTTATATAATTAAAAATACACTTTGTATACACCACTTTCATTAAAATATATAAATATTTCTACATGTTTCGATAACAATGCTATCATCCTTAGGAATAAATGAATACTAAGTGTATTTTTAATTATATAATTAATAATGACGCCACAAAGTTATCCATCGTTTGAAGAAATTATAATTATTTTATCATCAGCGAACTAATAAAATGACCATTTTCAAATATTTAACGCACAATATTGATACCTAATCTTTAAAAACTACACACAAACTTTCTTTGGTCACTGAGCAATGCACACCACTGAAATATAAGGCCTTCGTGGTCGAGGGGTAAGGCTCTCGACTACGAATCCGAAGGTCGCGGGTTCAAATCCGGGTAAATTTTATTTAATTAAATTTGTACTGTTCCACAATTAATTCATTTAAAAATAATATGTAGTATATTTGCGCACGTTCCAGAGTGGAAGATACTCTCAGCATCGCCCTGATGAAAGACCACCATTCTGATTGAAACGTTGATTGAAATCGGTTTCAGCCGTGTTTGGTGACCAGATCTGAATAGCCAGGTGTTTCCCCACATTCCTCTTCTCCTTCCCCTCCCCAATACGATCAGCCACAAAACATTTCCCAATTGGGATGCCATAGTCTCACTGGCTCCAGACGGTTGGGAGCAGTTGAGACTCTTGTAGGGAATTCATATATAAAAAAAATTGAAAGGTAGATTGGAAATAAAAGTGGTGAAGCTCAAAATGTTGATGTAGATATATATACGTGTATTTTACAAAAAGTTGACCGTACCAATCCAGTAATTGATTTGAAATAGGAGATTACCTAATACTAACACCATGTTGCAAACATTCTGACGATCGTACATTTAAACTAAAGAATTTACCTGAAATATACTTCCATCACTACACAAATGCCATCGCTAACACGTATTTTAATCAATCACGTTTTGGGGATTATGAAATTGCATAGGTCATGCTTCCATTAATTAAAAATTGTGTATGTTTTATTACGATTTCAAGAATTTAGTGTGCCTGCGACATACTTAAGTTTACATCTAAGCTGTTAATTGCCTTTCATGCCGTTATTAAATATTACGTGCTAAATTTCTTTGTAATCATAACTCAGGCATTTTATTTTTAAACTCTTTCGAGTACGGATTTTTATTTTTTTGAATAGCTTATATGTTTTTTTGTTTATTATTATTTTATTTTATAATTTTTTATATGACATGGGTAAAAGAATAATAATAATATTCTTACTTTCAGCCAACATCTGTATAATAACATTTCTAACTGAATTATGTTTAATTTTTAATTTTTAATTATTTTTATTAAGATTTAAAAACCTTATTGTAATATTTAATCATTGATGAAAACAATATTAACATAACCTAAATGAAACATGTAACCGGATAAAACAACAGAAAATAAAAAGATTTCAGTCGCATCTGGGACTCGAACCCAGGATCTCTGCTTATCCGGGGCAACCGCTTTACCGACTTTGCTAATGAGACCAGATGAATCTATGTCATCTTCATCGATATCATATTTCAAATTCAAGACACTGTCTAGTTTGCAGTTGTGTTCGTGAAGAACTTTGTAATAATCATAAAAGATAGCTGCCAATAATATGGGATTAAAAATGGAGAAAAATTTTGACAAATCTTGATTGATCTAGTCTCATTAGCTAAGTTGGTAAAGCGGTTGCCCCGGATAGACAGAGGTCCTGGGTTCGAGTCCGAGATGCGACTGAAATATTTTTATTTTCTGTTGTTTTTTCCGGTTTCATTTTTCATTTAGGTTATGTTAATATTATTTTATTCAATGATTAAATTATGTTTATTTTAAAAAGAGAAACATGAAAATATGTCTGATATAGTCATTAACGTTGAGGTTTGCTGTTGAATATCCTTAAATTTTAAAATATTTTGAAAATATGTTTGGCAGATGTTATATATCTATGCTGTCTATTATATGAGTACATGTATGCTTGCAAATTATTAGCATACACGATGATATGAGCTAACTGAAAACTAATAAATAAATAAAATCGCGAATCACGAATAACCGAAACCAGTAAGTATAATATAAAGGTAAGTGGAAGATACTCTCAGTATCGCCCTGGTGAAAGACCACCATTCAGGATTGAAACGTTGCTTGAAATGGCTTTTAGCCGTGTTTGGTGACCAGATCTGAATAGCCAGGTATTTCCCCACCTTCCTCTTCCTCTTCTCCTTCCCCTCCCCCATTACATTCAGCCTCACAACAATCCCCAATTGGGGATGCCATTGTCTCACTGGCTCCAGAAAGTTGGGAGCAGTTGGGACGCTTGTGCGGTATTCATTTTAAAAAAATGTTTTTTTTTGAACAAATATATAAATTAACCTTTTTTTATTTACCTAAATATCCGACAATAATCCTTGATCAAGGTGGTCGTTTACAGCATTGAATTAACCCTTACGCAAATAAGAAAAAACAAAAATAAATATATTGTTTACTCCGCGGTAGGGGTTGGTCTACGATAATCTTTTTAAAATGTATATTGGCACCTCCTGAAAGGGTTCTCTGGAACTCCTAAAGGTTATTGAGTGTCTTATCTCATTAACTCCAACCAATTATATTAAAATATGTTTTTAAGTAACATCCACATATATTACAAAAGTAAATAATTATTATCACAATAATGAACAAAATTATAATTCCATTTATAAAAAATACGTCCTTCAGATAGCGCCATCTAGTGAATGAAATTTATTTTGGACATATTCATCGCATCACTTCAATAACTGTAATTCTCGATTGAACAACCTTCAAAATAATGATAATAATGCCTTAAATCTCCTATAGATGTCGCTTTGAAGAAAAAATGTAGTGTTCGAAAGTGGCTTTCGGCAGTACATTTTTTTTGTAAACTCAAGGGTTGGGATAAATAGAGTTTTGTAATCCAGTATATGAACCATTTAAAAATCGTGTAAAATTAATTTATTCATTGTTATTGTGTTAATTTCGTATAACTCTTTTATAGAACCTTTTTTTTATTTAAAGTAATCAAATTTAATAATTATTTTATTAAATTCTACGAACATTTTTTTATTTTTGTATTATTGTGACAGATTTTTCGGCATTCAAAGCCATTTTAAAATTCTGCTTAGACCACATTGCGACGACTTATTAATTTATTTTCATATGAAGCGGTAACTTGGTGATGTGACATTATAATTTAAAAAATAAAACAATAACTTTGTTTACATCACTTTTATTTATACTTTAGCCGACCGGGTTTTGCTACTACCGTAGCTTCTTCAGGGCAGTATAAAACTAAACTATGAACTAAGATGCACATTTGTTATAGATTGATACAAACAGGCGACTGAAGGGACAAGGGTGGGAGCTACGGTAGTAGCGAAACCCGGTCGGCTAAAGTATAAATAAAAGTGATGTAAATAAAGTTATTGTTTTATTTTTTAAACTTATTAATTTGTTTTAATTACACCATTTTTAATTTTTGTCTTGTTTAAAATGATTTATTTATATTATATTTAAATTCACTTTTATTTTTGTATAAATACGTCGAATAGTTTCGATTCGAGTGAAGATAGAAGATCAGAAGATAATTCAGTCGAATCGAAACCAGTCGACGTAATTATACAAAAATAAAAATGAATTCATACGAAGTGTCTTTTCAGTTAATTCATCGTGTTAATCCACAATGTGTTTATATATTGCGAAAATATTATATTTAATTAATTTCTGGAAAACTGTCAATTATTAGGTACCACTAATAACATCGAATAATGTACTGTTTAAAGCCTCATTTGCAAAGAAAAAATATGTATTAAGGCTAAGATTTAGGGAGAGGGTAAACAAATCCGAAAATGTCCTCATCATTGAATGCCGTCATAGTCCAGATTCCAGCACAGAAGAAAGATGGAGAAATATATTAGCTCTATGAATCTCAAGTAAAATAATTCACTAACATCTATTATGTTTTCTTTATATTTTAATTTTTTACGAATACATATTATTTATGTTATTTGTACATACTTTATGGGTTATGTGCGACTGTACTAACCTCCCCACATTACGAAATAAATAAATTATTATTATTATTATTATTAAACGAAACGTATTATGCGCTCAAATATGGCGCTAAATTAAATATTTTAGAAAAAAAAACAATTTTAGCTCATAATGATATTAAATGTTGAAATGAATTGTTTGTTGGCTGGTATATACACGGAGTATTAAATGGAATAAATTGTTTTTTTATATTTGTATTGCGGGTTTCATAGTATTGAATTCCGTAAGTCTAAAACTTAAACTTAAGGGTGCACAGTTTATAGCCGCGCTGTTCAAGCGGGTTTCCCACAGAGCATCGGACCATCCCAAAATTTTGACGGCCTCCATGATCGAGGGGTGAGGCTCTCGACTACGATTCAAATCCCGCCATGCGCAAGTAATTTTATTTTAAAGAATTTGTGTTGTTTCACAATTAATTCATTTAAAAATAATATATAGTATATTTGCGCACGTTCCAGGGTGGAAGATACTCTCAGTATCACGCTGGTGAAAGACCACCATTCAAAATTGAAACGTTGCTTGAAATGGCTTTTAGTCGTGTTTGGTGACCAGATCTGAATAGCCAAGTATTTCCCCTTTTCCCCACCTTCCTCTTCCCCTTCTCCTTCCCCTCCCCAATACCTTCAGCCTCACAACATTCCCCAATTGGGAATGCCATAGTCTCACTGGTTCCAGACGGTTGGGAGCAGTTTGGGACACATACAAAAAAAAAAACATTTAAAGCTACTTTCACGAAAATCATAAAAATGCACATATACAGTATTTTTTACGTTTCTTGATGAACTTGAGCTTTAAACTTACAATAAAACATTATTCCATTACGTATTCCGTGTGTACACCCGTATTTTATATTTAATTTAAAAGATTAATTGTCCTTTGAAACCTTGTACATTTTTCTAAATACCTGGATAGAATTTATAGAAAAATCATTCGCAGTGTTTATTGAGTTACCAACCTGCACAGTATCTATTTGTGGGTGCTGAAAATTTAAGGCTTCTTATTATTGGCCTGTCATTAGCCTTGTCATAAGACTTGTCACTAAGGCTTTATTATTTAATATATTTTTATTATTTCATAATTTCCATCAGGTACTTACTATGAATATTGACTCTTGTCGTACTTTCACAAGAAAGTAACGATACTTCGTCAAAAATCCTCTTCGAAAGTGGTCATTTGCGGGACCGATTTCCCCGCAGTGCAACAACCACTTTGACCTTACAATATTGCTTTACAGATGCTGTGGTAAGGGACATTGATAAATAAAGAAGCGATTTTATTACCTTTCCCTGTATTATTCTACGCCAGGTTGGTGAAACATCACCAAACTGAAATATACGTATATGTATGCAAAAATATAAACTTTTCGACTGTAGTTGTAATTCTACATCTTATTTTTTAATACGATTTCTCGCTGTAGAAACGGTTTAATGCTTTTAGGACCACTGAGCGAACAAGCACTGAATTTTACCTATACGCATGATTATAACGCTAGGCGCTCGAAGATGGTGTTAAATTAAATGTTTTAGAAAGAGACAATTTCAGTAGGTAATGCTTTTAAATATTGACATGAATTGTTTGTTGGAGGGTGTACATATCGACTGTCTACATGGTTGAGTAGTTACGATCCTTGGGTACGAATCCTGAGGTTGCGAGTTCAAATCCCGGGGTGCGTAAGTAAATTTTATAATATGTAATATATTATCAGCACCTTCCAGAGTGGTAGATACCGTCAGCATCGCTCTGGTGAAAAATCACCATTCAGAATCGAAACGTTGCTTGAAATGGTTTTAGCCGTATTTACTGACCAGATCTGAACAGCCAGGTACTTTCTCACCTTCCTTCTTCCCCATCTCCTTCCCCTCCTCGATACCTTCAGCCTCACAACATACCCCATTTGGGGATGCCATTGTCTGAGTGACTCCAGACGGTTGGGAGCCGTTGGGACTCTTATGGTAATCAAATAAAAACAATATATTTAAAATGGAATAAAGTGTTAGTATTATTTTAAAGCTGAATTCGTTCAAGTAACTCAAAAAATAAAATATTTTATTGTAACACCAACACATATAGTATTTTTATAAATTTCTTGAAGGAATCTATCTTTATTCCATTTCATATTCCGTATATACTCGTACACCCATCCACACACAATATTCATCTCAATATTTAAAAGCATTACGTTCTAAAAGAGTGTTTTTCAAACATATTTAAACGAACACCTTCTGTGAGCGCATAGCGTAAAAATCATGTTTCGAATACCCTCAATGTGGTAATTTGTTATTATAATAGACCTCGGAAATATCTTAATTCAGTTCATTACAGTATTTTTATATGTGCTCAGACTATACCAGATAGCACAATTGACTACTAATGAAATTTTCACCATCTAAGAGGCTGAAGTTGTGTATGGTCTCCTGTATGAGGTGCCTTGTTAGATCGCCCTTGTTAAGATTTATAGGGAATCGGTTTTTAAAATCTTCCCTGCGTTGCCAAACCTTATCACTGTTTGAAAAGAATTATAGGGATAGGAATGGACAAATTAAAACATGGAAATTCAAACACGGATTTGTTTATAAACCTCTATAATTCATATAAAAAACATTTCACCACTTCAATAAAAATATTTATAAACAATATAAGCAACTTATATAATATGAATTGTATCTACAAATGAAAACACTTAAAAACCTAAACAGTTGTTAATTAGTCACATATAGTGGTTATATATTTCCTATAAAAATATATCTTTTTTTTATTATAACCATTTATTTTTTCAATGAAAACAGAGGAAAATAGTAATATTTACATAGTTATGACGCTTGAAGACAAAAAGTTTTTTTTTCTAGTACTTTTTCTTCACAGCTTTGTTCTTTTAGTCAACGCACATAGTACGCGTTCATGAAAATAAATAAATATAAGGGAAAAATGGCAGTTAAATCTACGAAAAGAAGGATCATTCGTTTCAAATTTCTAACTTTATCTTTTTAAAATATATTTACAAGACAATGTATTCAAACATTTTTCATGGTGATTTTGTTACTATTAGTATATAGCGCAAATACTTATCAAAAATAAGGCTAATTTATCGTTTCAATTTTAGAAAGATTTGAAATAATTTCATTTATTTATTGTCATTTTTAATTCATGAAAACTGACGTAGTGATATCATTGCTGTACTGTGATAATGGTACATACTCGTATATCAAATGTTGTGGGTTTGCCTCAATTCAGTGTCAAAAAATGAAAAATTCTCGATATATATTTATATTTTATGTCCGACTTGGAGCTTTTTGGGGAAGTTTTTTTTTAATTGATAATAAATACTCTATGAAAATTCAATTTAAATTATTTTATAGAACTATACTATAATAAAATAAAATAAATTATGATATCAGAAAAAAGCTCTTCATATATAATGCAAATATAGTGAAAGCTTGGGTATATGACCCAAATCGACGATATATGATTGATTTTATTAAATAATTATTGTTGGCGAGTTGTTAGTCCGAGTAGTATTTGAAGCGTACCCACAAATTAAATGTTTTTATAACCAATGACTTTCTGAAAAACTCTATTATTTAAAAGAGGCGTGAAAACTTGACACAACATCTTTCAATGTATTCCTCATCATCATAACACAAAAGAGGGGTATATTCTTTTCACCCTAATGACAATGAAATTTTGAATATGAGGTCAAATTCTTTCCTAATTGTGTCATGACAATAGTTATGAATATATGTGTTTTTGAACAAGTGATTCGAATGACCGTCCTCTTCGCTATGAGGTTCTACCTCCTCCTAATTTCGTTGTTAAGGGCTGTGGAGGCGGAGAGGGTGGTGGGTGCCTTGGCGGTGGTGGAGGGTCTCCTGGTTGTGGCAGGGTCCAGCCCTTTTATCTCGAAGGCTCCCCTGAAGAGAGGCCTAAAGAGGCGCAGGAAAGTCTGGTATCTTTCGGCTGAATTCTAAAATTTAAAATTTAAAATATTAGAATAAAACATATCATGGGAAACGACACTAGAAAATACGAAGAGTGTACTTAAGATAACGCAACCAAGCTATTTTGATGATGAAACTTATTAACAAAGCATTCAAGTGCTAATTAGAAAAAAAAATCATAAGCTAACCTAAGCTGTATAAACTAACAATAAGGAGTTAGTTTTTTTTTTTTTTTTAAACATTCATGTTTGTAAGTTTTGAGCATATTGCGTGTTTTATCTACTAAAATAATAAATAATAATAGTAAAATAAAATACAAATATAAAAAAATACATATCATCATAAATATGTAGATTATGTATTATAAAGTATGTGTACTCCAAATGATGTATATGTTATGTACAGTGTTCCGTGCGTACTTCACTAGGAGAACATTTGCTATGATGTTCACCTGTTTTGATGTAGTATTGTTGTGAATTGATCATGATATGTAAAATAATTGAATGTAATATTATAGGAAATTCAGATATAATTATATTTAATGTAAATGCCATTGTGTTATGTTTGATTTAGCGACATTAAGGTTTGAAAAAAATCTGTGCCTTTTGTTTTTATCCAGACCGAAACAGTTTGTTCGGTAAAATGATTATTATGTTAACAAGAAGTATTAACAAACCTGGATGACGCTGCCAACAATCTTAGTACTCTTGATTAAGAGGGACACGGACGGCCCAAACAGGTTTCCGGGGAAGTCCAGGCTGACGCGGTTCCGGTCGAAGACTGGGATATCCTCCGTGGTGCTCGAGGGCCGCGGCCTGGGCGTAGCTCCCTTGCTGCTGGCCACTTTGCTGCTGCTGGAAGCCTGCAGGCTGATGGAGGAGGAACTGGGAGGGCTCTGGCTCAGCTGGCTCGCCGATGTCAAGGCTGACTTTTGTCCCTTCCCCTAAACACACACAAATCGAGTTATTAGCAGCTGAAAGGTTTAAAAAAAATTTCATAATTGAAGGCCCGATCTTTTTAATTTTAACTATAATTTTTTTTTTATATATGTTTCATCAAAATATCGGCAAAAAAGAGAACTTCATTAACCCTTGTGTCCCCATTCTATCGGCAGAGTTTAATTGAGCTGCTTTTACTAAAAGCGGTAAAAGGGAGGACTCTACTTTACTCCGATCCAAACCATCCAATACCCCGAGCAACGCCTAGTACACGACAGCTAGTCTTGAATTTATAGCGGGAAATCCGTTGTATTCTTTTTTATGTCAATGGGTACTGCCCGGATCCGGAAGAATTAGAGTATCCTGAAATGTGATATATTGTGACGCTTAAAAGAGTGTGAGAGAAATTACACGAAAGAGGAAGATTGAGAAGTACCTGGCTATTCAGATTTGATCACTAAACACAACGAAAAAATTTTTAAGCACCATTTTGGTTTTGAATTTATTTTGGCCTTTCACCGGGGAGATTTTTAGAACAAACTAACTATTTGCGGTAAATGAATAATTAAATAAAACGACTGAAAATAACCAATATTTTCAGAAATCATCAAAATACGCAAAGGCATTGCTCAAATGACATAACAACCCAGAAATCAGTAAAAAATCTATTTGTAATACATATCGTTCCCAGGTCTCGCATTGTTTACATGGTTATAACACGGTGCGATGTAATATTGTTCAATTCTAGAGAAAACAATTTCGTTGGATAATATTTAACGAACTTTTTATGTAATATTGACGGACGGCCTAATGCTTTTTTTCTCAGACCTCCATTAGCAATATGTTTACAATAAATTATGTCAAAAAACTAATTGTTAACGTGAAATTTAAAAAATCTCCATAACTTTCCTTAAACTTTATTTGTTTTGATTTCGTGACAAGTTATGAAAACCTTTTAGTTTACATATGTCTAGAGTATAAGTAACAGTGAATGTAAGGTATGTTTTGATTTTTCGCCTCTTGAACTTTTTTACTTAGAATGGTACTTACATTATGTTTTCCTGTATATGTTCGATATATTATCTTTGAACCTGTCTTACTAATAACTAACTTTATATGTAAAGGCCCATATAGGGGGTATATTATACAATAAATAAATAACGGAACAAATATCATCATTTGCATTCCAGAATCACAAATCGGGAGAAAAAATTGTAGGAACGTGATGCAAACAATCGTCAACGAACCACGATAGTGTGAAAATTTTGCTTATCATATAGAGCAGGGGTGGCCAAACTTTTTACCACTGCAATCGACTATTTTTTAAATTATAGACGGCGGTCTACCAACATCGTATGTGTTAGGTGATCATAAGAAAAATAGTATTTTAAAGCCAAAAATATGTTTAAATTTAAAATAAACGTAGATAATAATAATAATACATATTCAATATTAAGTTATTCTAATAAGAGAAAATAATGATTTTCTTAAAAACTAATTAGTTTATAAATAAAACAATGCGTTTTTTTATTATTATTAATCCGAACAATGTTATTGTAAATATGTATTTACTGTTATTTTTTATTTCGTATCAGAGGACGCGCTGGAGACATGACATTGCATATTTTCGGCAAGCTTTTCATATTGTGGTTCATATGTACATTCTGTCAAATGGTAATCTGTCAAACGGGAGCGATGTTTTGCTTTGGTTGCCTTAATGGCAGAAAATGTCTCTGTCGCACGATTTGTCTCAGAAGCTGTGTAGGACGGGCGTCAGAGATGTGTCCATATCGACAGGCGGGCGACTAAATAGTTACACGCGATCGACCAGCCGACCGCGGTCTACGCTTTGGCCGTCTATGCTATAGCGCAATCGTTCCCTTAGAGGTAAAAGTCATTAAGTGCCATATTGACTGTATGGATACATAGTGGCTTTTACCTATAAGGGGATGAAATTCACAACGTTTTTAATTCATTTTCCCTTGCACGGTAAGTGTGAAGTCAAGAAGTTAATGAAAATATATTTTCAATTTTTAATTAAAATTTATATTTATTGAGATTTAAAAAACCTCATTTTAATATTTAACCATTGTAGGAAATAATATTAACATAACCTAAATGAAACATGTAAACGGGAAAAAAACGAGAGAAAATAAAAAGATTTCAGTCGCATCCGGTATGTTTAGATGTCTCATATAAATAATAAAAAATCGGCTATTAATCCGAGACACTGTCTAGGTTGCAATTGTGTTCGTTACGAACTTTGTAATCATCATAAAGATAACTGCCAATAATATGGGATTAAAAATAGAGAATAATATTGACAAATCTTAATTTGAGATACACGATATCGATGAAGATGATATAAATTGAACTGGTCTCATTAGCTAATTTGGTTAAACGGTTACCCCGGATAAGCAGAGGTCCTGGGTTCGAGTCCCAGATGCGACTGAAATCTTGTTATTTTCTGTCTTTTTTTTCCGTTTTTGTGTTTCATTTAGTTTATATTAATATTATTTTCGACAATGATTAAAAATATATTTTAATTGAAATGATTAAGTAAGTAACGATAAAAAATACATATATGATGAAAACCGAACTACATTTGTTAATCATCCCTACTACCTTTTTTTAATAACATTCCCGGGTTACGAATAACCTTCCAAAATTTCAACATCTCCTACTACCATCACATCGGGCGGAAGATGTTGCTTGTTTCGTAATGGGGGACTTAGTCAAACGAAGAATTAAATACACGACTATTAATTTTTTTTGTGTTTAATTCGTACAACTCCATTTATTTAAATTTTTTTTAAATTTAATGTATTTCAAATTTAATAATGTTATTATCAAATTTGATTTGCATTAAATTAAAAAATAAAAATAAATACACGACGCCCTGGTGGGATTAATTTGTTCTAATGTACATAAAGGCATGGAGAAATAGAAAAAAAAATGATGTCCATGAAAAACAGCGTCACTTCCATTTCTTGCAACGAATTCTATATAGCGAGCCCGGCCCAAGTCCTCTTTTGACACCTGTTTTCAATAGAATACAATATAAGGAAAAATCTACATCCAATATCCACATGAAACTTTATTTACATTGAGTAAGAATTAATGTCAAAGATTTTCGGCTAGTGTAACAAAAATTAGCAAGACGGTGTTAAGAAACAATAAATACATATTGAATACCCAATTATATTTTTCAATGCTGCTTATTAGTGAATACCAAAGGAGAAATAAAACAAAATGTAATTAAAAGTAGAGTATTGCATTATTTATGTAAATTAGCTTATGTAATCAGGCCGTCTACCCAATAGGTGCAAAATTATGCAAGTGTTTGAAATGGAAAAACAAACTAACATAAAATGCTTCTCATGGATCTAATACTGATTACTTATGTTGTAAACAAATCTATACAGGTATTTATTTGTACATCGAACAAGGATTATTGTTTTTTTTGTATTACGTATAAACCTGCATAACTCTGCTTTCTAAACCCCACCCCAACGTACTAAAAGAATAATTCGAGTTCTTAATAATTGTTTTTAATGATTTGATTGCTTTAAAATGTATATTTTAAAGAAGGCGAATGCCCTTCATATTTTTGGTGTACGTTACATCGAAAATTGTAGTAACTTATCTCTTTTAGACCGTTAAAAACATGATTTCGATATTAAATATATATAAAAAATCAATGTAAGTTTGTTTGTTTGTCCTCTTTGTTCTCGAAAATCACTTGACAGGTTTCGCTGAAAATAACACAATTTGTTTATATTAGTGCCGGAAGGTTTAGAAAGTAGTTTGAATGAAATCCGATACGTAAAACTGTTGCTATAAGGTTTTAAAATTAGTATGAAAAACATTGAACCCGCCATGTTTTATTTAGGTTAGCCCATAGATATAACACTCCGGTTAGCCACAGATTGCATATCCAAAAGAAGAAGATTTTTTTGGGTATGTTTTCAAAATGGAAAACACGAGTAGGTACCTACTTAAGAACTTTATGATTTAGATATATTTTGAAAAAATAAACGTTTGGAATGAAATAAAATATCTTTATGACCTATAGAATTAATTAATGACATATCTTATTTTTAAACAAATACTCGTCCCCTTTTTATCTAACATTATCGATACACTATTTTTTAATATTAAAGATTTCGAAGGTCTTTTACAATCGGTAATTTACTCATTTAAGACCGCTTTAAGGCATCTTAAAAAAATACCTTTGAAAGTATGAGAAACAATTTCTGCTACTAATTAATTGAGAACCTTTTTACGATTTGTATGTGATTAAATGAGAGAATTGATTTAAGTTAAATTGTGTTTGTTTATCAGCAAACATGCATAACGCTGATCATGGGGACATGTTTAATTATTATTAAATCTTTTCTGAGATATGTGAACTTTTTGTTAATTAAAATATTAACATTGCAGTTTTAACAAATCCAGAGAAAATAACACTAACAATCCAATAAAGTGAAAGGAAATAAACTCCGAAAAGCTTTTTCTCACAATCTCAATTAAAATACCCATATGTAAAGGTGTTTTACTTAAGTGACATGTTATTGCGATTATATAAAAAAAGCTGCCTTGAATATTTTTGCAATTATCTGTGAACGCTTTTATTTTTTATTATTAAAATAACGAAATCAGACATATAGGTAACATATGCTGGCAAAGCATATTAAATAGAACTCAAATATTCGCATTTTAAATGATAATATAAAGGATTATAAGTAAGTTTTTTTCAATTATTATTTTTATAAACAATAATTATTAATCTAAAACACTCATCCGAATTGAAAAAACCTTCCGAGCAAAGATAAATGTCGCCGGCAGGACTCGAACCCGCACCCTTCTAATGTCCGGTTAGATGCTCTACCGTTGAGCTACGTCGGCTTGTCGCAAACCCGCCAAGTTAATCAATATATACTAGTGTTCCATTTAATAATTACTGTTTTTATTATATTTTCACCTTCACGGGTTCGAGTCCTGCCGGCGACATTTATCTTTGCTCGGAAGGTTTTTTCAATTTGGATGAGTGTTTTTAGATTAATAATTATTGTTTATAAAAATAATAATTGTTACCCTTTGCGCTATGCACAAAAATCTTGTCTTAAGTTTTTAAGAACTTTAGTTTATCAATTAATAAGTTTTTTTCATTTCGTTTATTCGCACGAAGAGTTCATGGCATCATTATTGTTTGTAATATTTGAAAAACATGTTTAATTGCACAATAATTGCATTTATAGACGATACTGTGAAACTGCATCTACAGATTTACGAAACACGTTTTTATGCTCGTGACACTTTTTTTTAAATTTAAAAAATCGATAATTTCGTGTTCGTTGTATAGAGAAGCGCAAAATCTTTGGTTTGATTAACTAATAAATTTTATGAACTGTACCGGATAATACATACAATATAGGTTATAACACCATATTAGCCACCATTACAGCTATATTGACAGACTTTGAGCCGGTTTGATAGGATTTTTAACTAATATTTGGTCTACCCCCCGATTTCGCCGTTTTATAAACGTTCGTCAGATTACCGGTCGTTTGACAGTTGTCAGTTGTTGCCCGACAATCGCTTATTGGAACCGTGTACTATTTTAATTACAAATCCAATATATAATTTGCATTTGTGAAATGGAAAAGACAAACAAACGGACGGTAAAGTTAACAAAACGGTTCGTTACGTAATAGAAATTTGGTAGTTCGTTTATAAAACTGGTCCTTAAGACATGGATTATATTATGAAATACTTCCATAATATAATTATCTCAAATTATAACGAGTTACAATCTCATTAATCTATTTTCTATTATTACAACCTCGCGACATCTACAAAGACACGGGGAATGGGGGAATTTATTTGCATCGAGGCTTACTTTATGGAGTTAAATTACACATTTTAATAAGCATGCTGAATATATCAAAAATAAAAATGGGAAGAAGATTTTTTTTTGGGAAGAATACGTCCATAAATATCCAGAAAGACGGCACTTACAATTTACAACTCTATTATTGCTCCACATTTCAACTACTGCTCAACGATACTTTACTTGTGTAACGACAGAGACCAGAACCAATTACAAATTCTCCAAAATAGAGCAATGAGAATAATATTAAAGCGAAATAGATATTCAAAAGTAGCTAAAATGATAGAGGAATTAAATTGGCTAACAGTAAAATAAATGCTGAAATTGAACGTATTGATTTTTATACATAAAATCAGAAACAACTTGTTACCAATATATTTCTCAAAAAAAAATATTTACAACATGGACATTCAAAGACATAATATAAGAAAGTGTAAGGATATTAGGCTACCGAAAAAGAACAAAGCCAATACGCAAAATAGTATATTTTATAAAGGTATGAAATGCTATAATGCTCTGCCGGACCCAATCAAAAGTGAAACAATTAATAAATTTAAAATAGATTGTAAAAAACACATTAAGTTAAACAAGAAAAAAAATCATTAATTTTTAAATTATCATTATCTATATGTAATATCATAAGAGTTATAATTAGTTATTTTGTAAACTTAAGTGTACAAATAACTAAAATAAAATAAATAAAACAAAAACAAAACACAAAAAAAAAAACTGTAAGAAAAATACTGTGTTAATGTAGCAGGAAAAACTTCCTAGCAGGGTGGTGCCTGTATGAAATTTTGACAATTTTTGATGGTTGTAAAATTATAAGTCAACTATTTTCACATGAAAAAGTCATTTCCAGCATCAGTAATAAAGCTTTTAAGTGTCAAGTTAATTATAATTGCTTGGTCCATATTTTCAGATCAAATTTTGGACAAAGTCGGTTAATTAAGAGTATACATTCAAGTGTTTATTGGTTAACTTCACTAAACATAGTATAAAATCTATATTCATCAATTTCGTATGACTGACTAAATAATTTCTGGAGAATTAATTTGCCTCTGTTGCTCAGATACTTAGCACAACAATAATATCCACCTGTTCTCAAACAAATGAATCCGGGTATTGTCTCTATTGTTGGGTTGTATAATTGACTATTCTTTGAATATTCATCAGTTTCAATAGAATTCCGTGAACATTTAATGGTCATTATTCTAATTGCATAATATAAAGACAGTTTAATATAAGCAAAGCAGTGTGTAACTGTTTCGTCAATTGGGTTACTTACTTAACCGTTACTCAAATAGATGTTTTAGCAACTCTAAGAATATATCTAAATCTATCAATAGTTCCTGAACTTTTACCTATTAATGATATAAAATAGATACTTCAGTTCTATTAACCACTAATATATTAACATATCGTGAGAATACAAAGAAAAGCGGTCAAGTAAAGTTCTTACTTTTTAGCAGACTGAGATTGAGGATTTTTGCATGGATACTGGCTTACCATATAGTTTCCCAAGTTAGGATATTTTTTTTAAATGAAGTATGTTTTGTTCCATATACGTAAAAAATATTTTGACTTGCGAAGCTATGAGTTTATGTCTACTCAAAGGACTCGAGTCTTAGTCTGCCAACGGACAGGGATCTCGAATTGTCCACTTTTCGTTGTGTGTTCACGATATATTTGTGCCGCCTACCGATCTCTCCTAAACCTAAGATTTACCGCCTACCGATTTCTCCTAAACCTAAGCCTTCGGGACCATGTCTTTAAATCCCCGTGTTTTCTAACACTTGATTTTCCACAGAATTAAGTGTGAAACGTCATACAACTGAGACAAAATTCTTGCTTCAGTAATATTAATAAATTAAGTATTCTTCTTTTTAATTGACTTTTGACTTGAAATGATCCGATTTAAATATTTGATTAACTCGATCCGACCTTGCTTTTCTTCGTGTCATCCACTCGCATGTCATGTATGGTCTAAGGTGATTTTCTACATTCTAATAATCCTGATAATCTTATGATAATCCTCAATTTTCTAATAAATTTAAATTGTGTTTCCTAATATTCTTTCTTGGGGTTTTCGATGTGTAAATCTTGTCATATAGAGGTATTATTATTAATGTTATTTGAAAATGAAAAACTTCTACACATTCCGATTCAAAACGTCATCGGTCAGCAAAATATGCATTAATAAATGTATGTTTTTAAAGGTAATATCATTCACATATACTTCCAAATCATAAACCGATTGGTTTCTACAAAAATATTTTATATGTTTAATCGTTTAACGAACAAATTATCTACACACCACAATTTTAATTTGTAAACTGAAAGCTTTGCAATTTAAATATTGCTTCCTATTTTAAGAATTTTTTACCTGAATATTGAACAAATTAATGATGATTACTTTGTTCTTATTCATTGCCATGTGTTATTTTAAAGTCCTATTTTATGGTCAAGTAGGTAGTGTTTCACGTTAATCAATTAATATTATTAACAAAGTGTTTTGTGGTGTGTTGAATTTAAGGCCTTCTATGCATATCCAGAAAATTCTATTATACGTGACATCGAGGCTGACCTTCTTTTACTCTTGAGAAGAGCCTTTAAGTTTTTTTCTGAAGAACATAAACTTTAAGACAAAGCAAGTGGATGTCATTTGACCTTTGATCTCGGAACGTTAGCCTTCAAAGCACACAACCCATTTCCTGATATAATATTTTACAAACTACAAATGTTTGTAATACATTATTATTAATTCTTACAAACTTACTGTAAGACACAAACAATTATTAACAGTTACCATCACAATTCAAAGGCTGTTTATGTGAAATTTCGTTGTATTAAGAGGAACGGGTGCAGCGCAGCCGTTCTTCTTAAACTAGGTAACTATTCAAAGAATCTCGCTTCGTCAACCCCATTACGATTAAAGGTATAAAAAAATTACAAAGGATCTAAAGTTGTTCAGCATGTAAACATGACCCAGATATGAATAAATGTAGTTTTGTTAGAATGCTTCAAATCAAAAATATTTTTTGTGCTGATTTCGATATTCAAAAGGCCTCAACCCTGTTTGATAAAGAAAAGAATGTTGCTTGTATACACGCTGTAGGTATTATTTTAACGCCAAGATAACAAAGAATGTTCTGTATCCATACATCAACTTTTATTTCGTTAAAAAGTCAAAAGGTTAAAATTTATTTTTTTATTTACATTGAGCTAGTTATCATTACAAAAAATATTAACAGGAATATTTTGGGATTTTGATACAAAACTTACTCTTTGCCTACATATAAACAAAGTTGTTGAAATTTTATAACCTACTAGTTTCCCGTTAAAAATCACGGGACGTAACGTGGCTTGCATAGTTCTACTTTTTAAATTTTTCGCGCATTTCAAAACGATAATAAATTTTGATAGTGTTTTTATTTGTAAGTGCTTAATCGCCTGCGTGGATTTGAAAAGATAATTTTAATATTTTTCTCAACACATTCATCGGTCATTTGATTAATCGGATAATTTTGAAAATTGCACGCTCGTACGTAGATACAAACATAGTCACAAAGGAAATAATGTTGTTTAATATATGGTTTGCAAGCAAGTGGAAGGTTTTCCACTTTCAAATTTTGACTACACGTGAAAAAAAGCAGTCGTCCGGTGTGTGTAGATATGTTCCTATCGAATAGACAATAACCTACTTTGTTATCGAGAGTTTCTGTCTAAAGTGATGCAATCAAACATGTTAATTTTATTACCGACGTTTATAAATAGATATCAATGGGTTTTATTGCAACATCGTTGAAATAATTTGCATATCAAAACAATTTTCGGCATTTTGCTGTCATATCGAACTTTGAACTTTCGGACTACAACAAAAATATATTTTTTAAGTATACATTGTAAGGTACGTGGATATGCGAATGTATCTGTTCTATTAACTGTGGCGTTTGACAAGCTAACAAAGATAAGTCGAATAGCATTTGCGCATTTAATGTCATTTATTAACCTTTTTTTTGTTAAATTTCTCTACCTAATTCCTAAACATTAATACTAATCAAATAACATCCTTTTTATAGAAATCTTTTTTTATTATGTAACAACAAAAAGTTTTTAAACTGCCAATAGAGAGACTAATCTTAAAAATTTAATCTTAAATTGAATTTATATTTTAAAACACAAAAACATTTACAACGTTAATATTCACCCTTCGTGAGTTATTTGTGGTACATTTAATAAATCTCATTATGTACAGTATAAGAAAATTTCACAAAAATCTTTTGAATTGAATAGTAGAAAACGTTTTAAAATAAGCTTTTGGGCAACTATTAAAGACAAGATTCGATTTAAAGGTTAAATTTTATTGCGAGAATTTCCAAGCAAACAGTTCAGTTAAAACGCTTGCTGAAATCAAGATTTCCTTTCCGTGATTATTTGAAATCGTCAATGCGCCTTCTCTTATAAATATCTAAATGTTTAATAGAATCATTATCGCAATATAATATGTCTACACACACTTCAGTTATTCCGGTATTTACTTGATTGCGTTTTCATCTGTTGCACAAGTGGGCTGTACACATTAAAAACGAGTAATAATTGAGCAATCCGATCCCTTGAAATTGGTCAAGGTTTATAGCGGTACCTGTTTAATTCACTTATTGGAATGCTAGATAACTGATTATAATTATTAACAATACTATGCCCACAAGACGACCTTCGTTTTCAGATATAAAACGGCATTTGTTTGCTTTACGAAATCTGTCTTTCTGTAGTTTTATCTGGATCAAATGAGACCAATTTGGATTTGAACTAAAACAAAGAAAAACTTAAGCATTAAAATATATATATATATTAAAAAAATGGAAGGCAACCCCAATCTTATATAAGTATTGTGTTAAATACGGTGAGGCTGAAGGCAGTGGGGAGGAAAGATAAATGTTATAAAATACTTGACTCTTCAGAAATGGTCAGTTAACGTAGCTAAAGCAATTACAAGTATCTATCCGATTCTAGCCAGTGGCGTCTCACTTGGGCGATACTAAGATTAGTATCTTCTATAGAACGACGTGCAAAAACAAGAATGCATTTATTTTCTTTTGGAAAGTTAAAAAATTAATGATTTATGTAATTGTTATCAACCGATATTTTAAACTCGAGGCCTCTGGATCCACAGCAAACTAAACATAGCGTTCTGTCGCGGGGGTCACAAAATAAGGGTAAGAAAGTTAAAATATTTATATAAGAAATTAAAATATATTGAAAAATTGACAAATCATTGAAGTAAATTTAACCCTTTTAAAATAATTATTTGTATGCGGAAATGCATTTTTGCGGCATTTGTATGAAACTAAAATTTTGATTTTATAATATACTGTAAAAAAATATCTGTAAAAAAGGAATGACTTAAAAAAAAAAAAAAACAAACTTTAGATCCAAAGTTACATTTGTGGTCACGATTCGCTAAACGCTTAAAATAATATTTTACTGTATCAACCTTTATCGCTGTTTGTGATATTTACTACGTTAAATGTTATTAACAATTTCAAAGAATTTTGTATTCAATATTTGTGTTCCTATATAAGTAATTGATTTAATTTAATTTCATTTAACAATATACAAATACAAGTCCCGAGGAATTTATTTGTTACAATTTTTTGTCGGGTTTTTCCGCAAAGCACTGAATTCTTTCAGTGGTTCTGTTGTTGCTTCTTTTATAGAAAGTTTATAAAAACCGAAGCAACCTTTTATTTACACACGATCTATTATTTCAAGAATTTTCGGGGATCTTGCGATATTTCAGTGGCATTGTGTTCGAAATGAAATTGATTTTTCTAATTTATGGACTAAAACTTTTTCTTAAAAATACAAAAGCACATAAGTGAATAATGCAATCTCTAACTGCTTCATAAAACATTATTATTATTTAAAAGTATACGGTACTCACTTCCACGGCTTAAAAACCAAAGCACTTACTTTCCGAGCTGCATTTCTTTAAGAACTTTTAAAAAACAGTGATACAAAAACCAGGCATCCAAACGACTTATTTTTGAAGGAAGTTAAAACATTTTGCAAGAATTTCATTAATTTACCGTAAATGTCACCACATTTAAAATGCATTTAATTTAAATCAATAATTGAACATTTAAAAAAAATGCATATTGTGTCGACCGTTGAAAATACATTAAAATGATATAATTGACTCTCCATCTAGAATGATTATTCTCTATAGTAAATTTAATAACTGTGAACGTTTGTACTAAGCCACCACTTACCCGAGATAATTTTATCATTTTAACCGGTGCTGAATATGATACATAATAATTACATTTCGATCTACCATATACAAATAACTACAGAATTATTCAATGGAGATTATATTCATTAATAAATTGATAAGAATTACTTGGCTTACACCACTGTTTTTAATATATACCAACATGCTTTCCTTATCAGGATACTAAAAATAATGACAAGTTCCCATAGACAAATGATAAACATAGCGAAGAGGAAAGCTTCGCTTTCGAAACATGTTGATGTTTATATGTTAAAATCAGTGGGGTAAAAAAAGTATTTCTTGTTAATTTATTAATTATGACGCCACAAAATAACTAAAAATCTATTAAAGAAATTATATTCATTACTTACCTCTGTAAACCATTTTTTCTGCAGAATATGTACAGCAAAATTAACGGTTGATAATCATGTACATAATTGGAATAGGTGAGATAGAATAGATTAAAAATATCAATGATACATCAATGTATCTTTTTCATATTACGCTAAAAGTTTTCTAGTAGAATTTGATGCACTATTGATGTGTTTAATCTTTTCTAAGTAATAAAGCATAATTACATAATTGTATTTCAAAGTTCGTTTGAAACCAATCTGAAGATTTGAGATGAACAAATCTTGAGAAATGTTAGAAACGGTTTACGGATTGACTAAAAGCAGGGTTGAGTAAGGCACTAAAAAACAGACTTGCGTAAAAAATAATTTATTTCAGTCCAAGAAAATACACAAATAGAGTAAAAATGCATCTTTAAAAGTCACCAGATATAGAATATAGTACAAGAGACATGTTATTAAAATCATTTATAATATTCGTCCAAACCACCTGCGTGAGTTGAATACTTTGTGTTTATAAATATATGTCGTTTAAAACTTCATTTACTTGTTTACTTCCATTAAAGTATAAGGTTAATAAAATAGTGGGTAGAATTGAAAAACTTTTACCACCTAGAAGTATAATGTGACGTTGTGTCTGGGTATTAACATTTGAGTGTAATGTCATCAAGCCTACAATGTTGTAAGTGTTTTTTTGTGAGAAATGAAATTACTTACTTGGATTGAGACATCTTCAGAACACGTTTACCATAATAAATATTATAATATAAAAAACATATCAAAAATATTTACAAAATGGTATAAGATTGTAAAATTCATTTCCGGGTGCGGAAAACACATCCTACGGTCAAAATCCTTCAGCGAATAATTGACTTAATCAAGTATTAATAACTCCTCAAAGAGACAATTCACCTTTCCTTATTACCCGGAAATAAATTTACCGTGCAGTAATGGACAAATATTTGATATTTGCCAAGTGGTAACTCGGGGACTACGCATTATATGCCAACAATTTACAATTAAATATTACAAAACTACTTAAAAAAGTGCTAAATACGATGAAGCATTGTAAAAATATATATACACACAGTTTATGACAAATTTTGAGTACATCGGAGAAAAAAGGTTGCAGGAAAATCCCAAATGTTAGTGGTTAATAAATGCCCTAAGGGTTGGTTTATAATTTCTTTATGGCACAATGAAATATTCACGACAATTGAATACTTCATAGATGAAGTATGTAAATTGACTAACCATAATATGTGTAATATTGTACAATAACGATACTCGATTCGATCTCAAAGGTTAAAGGTTAAGATCGCTTTCTATGCATAGTAAAATCAAGTTCAATCAATATTTATAAAATGTAACTTAGGTCTAGATAAATGAGAGTGATTTTAAGTGAATGTGAGAATGAAAACTTTAACGAAAATTCTATTAATGTATGAAGTTTGTGAATATAGTACAGTGTTCCATACATTGATATTTATTTAGATGAGTTTTGAGAGTAACAGCATATAAACAAATTCACCAAAGTTCGTATTGAAAAGTGTTAAAATGTAATAAAAAAAAAAATAGAATACTAACGTGGTTCAATATATCAAGCAATTGCTGGGTTAGTTGCAACCTTCTTTCTCCATTGCAGAATCCGAAAGGAACGAAGATATTTATATAGTTTTGCTTGAATATTGAAACGCAAAATTTGTATATTTAAACACGTATAGCAAAAGTACCGTTAGATTTTGATACATAATCACAATATGTTTAATTATTACTGTTTTCTTTCAAATTTTGACAAGGAATCTGCACGAACTTCTCTTTGAAATTAAAAGCGTGCCTGGGAGATTTTAGATAAAAATGAATAAGTTGAAGCATTGAGGGTACTTGAATGTTTTATGACTAGTTTCAATATCCAAGCAAAATCGTGTTATTAGATAATCTACTTGGTGTCGTCGTCTTTATCTTTGTCTTTGTCATCATCATCATCGTCATCATCATCATCACCAAAAGTGTCATTACTATCCGAAAGGGTAACACTACCACTTGAGCTTGCGCCGCCGCCGCTGGAGCCTGACAGGCTTGTGAAGATCCTCAGGATGCTACCGAGCCCACTTCCGCCACCGCCTCCGGAAGAGGAATCCGACGAAGAAGTAGAACCTCCGCTGAAGCTTCCGAGCGCTCCGGTCAGGAGATTTAGCTTGGGGCCAATCAGCTGGAGCTTGGGACCGATGATGGCGGTGAAAGCGCTTCCAATTCCTGCAACTCCTGAAGCCGGGACCTCAATTCCGTACTGCTTGTTCTTGGCGATGTTTTGCTGGTCGAGTTGACTGATGAGTCTAGTCTTGGTATCAATCAGCTGGTTGATTTTCTACATTGTCAAAAGATGCCACTATGTTAAAGAGTGTTTGGGTTCGTGCTGGATGTATTCAAATATTTTAATGTTAATGAGAGTGCTGGATGTTAATCACACTACTATGGGAACAATAAGCACCGTGGAAGTAAAAGAAATGTGTACAACTGTAATATGAACATGAACATATCTCCAAAATGATACTAGCTATCAAATCACAGTATTATGATATTAAACTACTTTTATACATCATTCTAAAATACCATATAATGTTTCTTTTACTTCCACCAAAATGATCCTAAAGCAATGTGTACGAATATTTTAAATGTAAAAGTGTCATTCCTTTTACGTACACGAAGTCAATTGTTACTCTTGTACAATAATCTATACTTAACTGAACTCGATGTTTCAATTTTTTTTTACTTCATTTGTGTATTGTGAACAAGTCTTTTATGTAAGTAAAGAGTGAAATGTGTACAGATTAAAATTCCAGGAAAAAATACTGGAAATATGGAGGAAGTATTTACTTTATAAGGGATTTGATAACTGCGTTCATATAGCGAGTAATAATGAGAAATCGATTGTGTTTCGAATTTGAGAATATACAAAAATTGATCATGGAAATCAGATATTTAAATTATGTGTAATGAAACTATTGAACATTAGCTATAAATAGTGTATGATAATTTAAATGATAACAGAAAACATATTTACCCCAAATACAAAGCCAAGGATTGCGTTTTTAACGCCCCATTTGGCTTGGCTGGCTTCTTCTAACGCTCTTTTATCTCTGTCTTCCTCATTATCTGAAGGGTTTTCCTGTAACGAAAGAAAAGGACCGAAAGTTAGAAATGTTAACTCATGAACTCAAAAGACTCAAAACGTCTTCGAAAACACTTACTTCAACTCTCTAACTCCAAGATTTATTGAAAAAATTGAAAGGGTAATTTTTCCGAACAATTTTACGTTCAAGCGTAAACGCAGGTTAATGTTGTTTTCAAAATTAAAACATTTGAAATAAGTAGATGGTCATAAATATGTTATTTTTGTAAGAAATAATCACGCTGCTTAATCGGACAAAGGTTTATAGGAAGGAAAGCAGAAAGTCACAAGTCAAATTAAGGGCCTGTAAAAAGGTATAGGTATCCATATAAATTAAAGAGAACATTTTTCAAATATAAATTCATATTTGAATACAATGATTATAAACGTAATTTACCATAAAGATTATTTAACTCTTACCAAATTAATGCATAAATGTACACTCCTCTTCCTAACACATACAAGTGCTTGTAATGGAAGAGTAGTATTAAAATATGTTATAAAATGTAAAGTTTTTACGGTAAACAATGTATGTACCCATATGTTTCACCGATAATGTACATATTTATAACAATTTTTTAAAGTAAATGAAACACGTTGTTATAAACCACGAATATATTATATTTTCACCAACCGGTTTCGCTTAACTCAAACTTCATCAGGGTAAATATAATAACAAAATTCTAATACATGGTTATCGGTTATATATAGGTACAAAATACAATATGATGAAATAGATATATTATTACAAAGGAGAGACAAAACAAAATATTAGAGGAAGATAACAATAGAAAAACATTATGTGTAATAGGGAGACATCATTATATAAAAATATAACAGTGTAATGGGAATATAATGTCATTAAAGCGGATTATTCCTATAATGCATTAATGAAAGGGTCATGAAAAATAGAAAGTTTGTACTACTCGGTTACATAATAATAATTAAACAGATGTGGAATAATAATTGTTAGATTAGGGGAGATTCATAGGAAATATGTTTCCGGCTATAAGATAATTTTTTTTTTTGGTTATTAAGTAAGTTATCAGATAATTTTAAATTTAGAGACTTCTTAATTTCTAGAGTCTAAAACCCTTCGACTCTTACGCTTTAGACCGTCAATGAGATTTTATAATTTGAACATAAAAGAAATACAACATTTTTTGAGAAATTTTCCCGAAATTAGGTAAAAATTCACCTTACTTCGGACACACGTGATACGCCCATAATACACCCCTATCGGTTTATCTATCCAATGCTTAGAATAGTTGTAGATAATTCAGTATCGCCCTGGTGAAAGACCACCAATCAGAATATGGCAAAAGACGTGTTTAGTCAATAAATTTGAAATCAGGAACGTCCCAATTATTATCTTCTCCATCTCCTTCTTATTCCCACTCCCTTTAGCCTCATAACAAAATTCAATAACAGAAACCATTGACAGTTGCGAGCAGGTGGAACTCTTTTGTTATATTCACATTTTTTAAAAGTAAATAAAATTCATTCAATAAATAATAATATACACTTTGTTATAATCAATGTTTAACATATATGTTTAAACATATTTCGTAACCGATGATTCCTTCACCAGGATAAAAACTATACAAAAAAATTAAAATGACATAATAGGTATACAGACATAAACAAAACTTGTGCATTAATGTGAAAACAAATTTATAAGTTGGCTATGTAAAAAAAAAAATTGGTTATTGAAAATATTATATAATATTCACTGTGGACGCTTTGTGTTATTTCTGATATTTCTAATGTATCTAAGTAATTTTAAACTCCTGGTATTTGCATGTAAAATTTTTAACCCATTCAATAATTTAAAAGTATTAATTATTAAAAATGATTAACATACTAAAAAAAATATATTGTTTGTAAAAAGTGGTTGGCGAATTCGGAATAATAATTATAAATCGTAATTAATGAATATTTAATAATTAAAGAAAATATTAATGACTCTAGAATAAAACACGAAACCGAAAAGATAAGGAAAA
Organism: Halesus radiatus; assembly: GCA_022606495.2. Taxonomy (NCBI): domain Eukaryota; kingdom Metazoa; phylum Arthropoda; class Insecta; order Trichoptera; family Limnephilidae; genus Halesus; species Halesus radiatus. Next base: position 122,300 of record JAHDVE020011777.1, read on the forward strand.
TAAAAAGGACCCAGCTGCTACCGTTAATTTCTTTTTTATCTGTGTCTTTTCGGTTTCATGTTTCATTCTAAAGTTGTTAATATTATCTTATTTATTATTCCAAAAATTCAACATAATAAATATATAATTTCTTCAAACGATTGGTATTCACTTTGTGGCGTAATTATTAATAAATAAATTAAAAATACACTTATAAATATTTTTATACTCGTATATTACTGATGAAGAAAGCATCGCTTTCGAAACATCTATGTACATTTATAAAGTGGTGAAAATAAACTGCATTTTTAATTCATTTGATAATAAATTAACTTTAGACAATAATTAATTCTGGACCTATAAAACGTATTGAATTATATGAATACGAGTTTTAGCACAATTTCGTGTGAGATGTTCAGATATAGCACTCTCCACGATGCTGCATTATACAAGATTAATAAAATGTTACTTTCACCTTAGGCGACAGCTTTCATAAACTGTTTCCATAGGCCAATGAACCATTACTGTGTTGTTGTATAACGATGATCGAATTTTTTTACTTTGTAGTGTGTTATAATATGTTTCGTGTGAAATGATACAAAAATATTCGTGTGCCAATTTTTTTGTGTAAATTAATAGAAACTCTCATAAATCACACTTGTGTTTCGGTCTACTTATGACAGAGAGAATATTAATTGATAATCGTAAAAATTCAAACTCAAATTAAATGCTTGCTCTTTTATTATGGTTGGTATTATGATATTAATTAAATCATCTAATTAACCTTAACTAGTGTTAAAATTTAAAGCTTAAGAAATGCATTCATACGTAATAACACTCACATAACTGTAATAATAATTTCTAGTTGTAATTTGAGATAATTATGCAGAAAGCGTCCAACCCATAATTTTCCAAAATCGACTTTTCCATGTTTTCATGTTTTCCTATTAAATAAATACCAGACTTTTATGTGCCGAAACCATGCAATCTCAAAATACATTTTTTTAAATATTTAAGGGGAACATTTTAATTGGTGTCTCGAACCATGCGTAAATCCACCCATGTTGAAAGATGTTAACTTATACGTTCCTAACAAGTATACTTGCGGGAGATCCCATGGACTTTTTATGCTCCAAAAGCGAGAACTTCTGCTTATTAGAACGCGCCATTTGACAGAGCTACTCAACTGCTTACCGATGCTGCATTGACCGTTGATATTTTCAACTTCACTTACAGGCAGTTTAGCGACTATCTTTTGACCCATGTAACAAAATAGTTGTTTCACTGCCCCAAAGATTTTCTTAATTCCACTTTGTTGTATTTCCATCAACCTTTTCCAAGTGTATCAACGTAACACAATAATGTCATTTCTTGCATGTTTAATAATCTTTACCATTATTCTAAACTTTAATACTAAACTTCTACTATTTTTTTATGCCTACTCCATGTGTATATTTTTATTTATTCGTTATGCATCTGTAATATTTGTAATATATTAGTGTACAACTGTTTTATTGAAATTATCAACAACAACAAAAAGTATAATAATTGCAATTTGTTGGGTTTAATTACTATTGGTAACAATTATTGACACTAATAATGATTTGAGAAAAATTAGCACTTAGCCTAAGAATTGGCATACATCAATTTATTTAGCAACTATCAGCATTCATGTGATGGTCGTATTCTAATGGATGTGTTGCTAAAGTACTTAAGAATAATTGGGTCAAAATGATCGATTGCAAATTATAATAAAGATGGTTTATGACCTCTTGCAATGTGTTGCGTACTGCTACATACTTTTGGCACCTGTATGCAAATGTTAAAGAAAATTGACATTTCATCATAATATTATAATAGCATAGGTAGCGTTAAAGAGATTGATCTACTAACATAGTATTGATATAGATTATAATTTAGATTATTTTTTCCAAGTTAAAAATTTGAAAAATCAAGTAGTAAGAGGCTAGTAATACAATTAAATTCTAACTTTAAAATAATCTATGTATTACAAACTAAACTAAAATTAATGTGTCTTTGAAAACGATTCAAACGTTATTGTTATAAATTCAAGTTTGATATTTGTTGCTCATCTTTTATCTTGTTATCGCATTGAAACTTTTTACTGAAATAATTGTTTTTTTTGTACATTTAAGGCGATCGGGGTCTATGTTATCTTTTGGGATGCTATGTGGAGGGTATTTTGAGGTAAGGAAGGAATGAATCTAAGTCTTAAAGAAACCCGTATCGTAGAAGGGAAAAAACACCGAGGCCCAAAAGGGAAAAGAGAAACAAAATATAGGGCAGATTGCTAAACTCGAGTCTATAAACCCCGGATAGCAGTGGGGTGTGATCAATAAAAGCTAATAAAAACGAACCAAATAAATAAAGTATTTATTTGGTTTCTAAATATTCAATTCGACACAACAATTAGAGGAAGATAATAAAACAGTCATTTTCAAATAGGTATTCAATGGAAAACTACATACACCCTACATTTGGTCATAAAGCAATGCCCGCCAATGCTGGATAGCCTGCACTGTAAGTGATTATATTATTATAATTTCTTCAAAAGATTGGCATTCCCTTTGTTGCTTTTATTAAAGTGGTGATTACTATTTACTTTAGTGGAATTTATTATTAATTTTTAACAAAATGGTAATTAGAAAGTAATTTTTAATTCGTTGATTATACAATTTTTGTTTGTTTTTGTTGTTGTTTATAAATTCAATATTAATCAAATTTAATAAATTCTGCAAGTGTTTTAGTTACCACTCTTGCGACAGCTGTTTCTGCATTCAAGCCCTATTAATTTTAATTTAAATTAAATTTCTAAAAAAATTAAATGGAGTTTTACAAATTAAACACAAAAACAATTAATATATTATAATCATCGTTCTATTGGGATTAGTGAATGATGAAATTTAGAGTGCTCTCTTATTAAACAGTTACTTATTTAAAATGCATTTAGCAAATTAATCAATATAAAAAGAATGAAAATAAATAATCCCACTCGTAAAAAAATTAATTGTAGATATTTGAATACCATTCACTAGCCTAATCTATAATCGATGTTTATTATCTCGTTTGTGCATAATTTGCATGTCTTGCTGAATAAACCCGCATTGATGGAAACTGAACGTAAACATTAAACAGAGATCAATGTCCTTTTCTTTCACATGTATACTTTAACCTAGTTCCTAAGCTTGTTCACCTTGCCATTTTAAACTTTTAAACAGGTACATTCGATTCCAAGTAACGATCTATCGGACTGTTTTAGACATAAATAATTTATTATCGTATTTTACACCACGAACTTGCATTTAACTTATTTAATTTATGGAGATAGAATCATTACTGCTTTGCACTTAAATGAATACATTAAACACGGGAATAAATCATTTGTATGTTTTAATTGAACTCACTTTTAAATATTTCTTCAATAAATGTTAAAATTATTACGTTTAATTGATAATATTATTCCAGGTAACTTAAAGACAGTTATTGTTGAGAACTTTGATGCACAAGGACGTTGATTTTTTGCAAATTATACGAAAAATTCCATTCGTGTTGAAATCCTAAACCGTCTAGACAATGAGAATAAATTACAGGTTTTTCCAAGATACGATTAAGTCAATTTTTATAGCGGTTTCTATTGCTTGTGAACTAAATGTAAAAGAAATACTAGTTTGGTATAATTTGCTACTGAATTGAAAGGAATGAGGATTACGTGTTATAATTGTTAACATATTTATTAAATATCTATGAAGATCAAAAAAATCAAAAGAATTATACTTGTTAACATGGGGTGAACATATTTAAAATACTGCGTACATAGGTACTTTTTTATAAAATTGTGGGTTAAAAACTGCAGAAGAAGCACATTCCAAAAACATATTTTTCCATCTGCAAATCCACTTAAATTTTTAATTGGTATACGATAAAACATTTTACCAGTACAATTAGGTCAATGTATATTTTTTATTAAAGAAATATAACCTTTCGCATATTAGAATTAGCCTAAAAATATTTGAATTCCTCCCATTAATTACCAACATAATAATTTAAAATAAAAATTTAAAAAAAAAAAACAAAACGTTGAATATGTTCCATTAAATCCACTCAGCGAAAGCATAAATATTTTTTTGCTCGTTCTTTCAATACCCGCTTACATCTTACAATCTTACTCAAATGAAAATCTATGGCTAGTTCACTTTATTAGTAATCTGATTTGGCGTGGTTCTATGTGATAATAACGCATATATTCAAATGCATGTTAATTCTGATATCGAACTATCAGAGCAGAGAATTGGGAAAATATCGGTTCATAGTTTCTCACTGACGCAATCAAAGCGTTATGGCTAAATATTAATTTTAATGCACCTAACACGATGCATACAACATGATCCATATAACTATTCATTTAAAAAAAGAACAAATAAAATTAGAAAATTTGTTAAGATTTCATTGATCCAATGATCCTAACGAATATACCTTTGAGTTCAATCAAACAAATAAAAAAACAGCGCAATATTTGCTTTTATTTTTAATATAGGGGACTGTTTTTAATTAATGACTGAAAATAGGATTGAATGTTATGTTACATTGACGGTTACCAACTTTAATGTTACATAGCTCATATTGGATGTGAAAACTTTGTAGACTGAAATAGTTACAGTGATCTGAAAATTCCAGACAGAAATATTTGCGCCTATTTCTTGATATCTAACAACTACAAATAGATTATTATTTAAATTCTTTGCCTTCCAGGATAAAAAGGCTCTGATTGTGGAGTGTTGCATGTTGGGCGATTAAATTTGAAAAAGAATGAACTGTGGATATCTGAGTGTAAACATATTGCCTTGGACCACTCACAAACCAGTCCACGTAATTCTCTTTGACAAGAGACAAATCTATCATTGAGTCATGATTGGCAGGTTACCATAAAGACCAATCCACATGCAATAATAATTATCGTTGAGCCTGTGAGCGAAATGATTATATTCCTCAATTTCAACAATCATGCAGTATTTTACGGCTTTTAACCATAGAAGACTAATCTCAGTCATTTCAACTAACACAGCATGCATTTTACGCTGTATCTCTCTTACGAATTCGCTAATCGCGCTAGTTCTCATTGCCAACTTTGTCACCAACAAGGACTTGCAGGGAGTGACCGCCCTACGGGGGTAAGTGCTACTATTTTCTATGTACGACACCCTTTTTAGTCCAGTCTGCAGAGAACACAATATGCATAAATGTATCAATTATTGTACCATAGATTTTTTTTTAGTGTTTTATAAGAAAAATAACCATTTTAAGTTAAATGTAGATTATAAAGAACCAGATTTTTTTTGTAATTCTATTTCTTTAGAGTTATGTCACCGTTAATTTTGATCTCGAATCGATCTTTGAGTCTGAAGATTATTATTTTTTTTTTTTGTAGTGTTAGTAAAATTGACAAATGGTCTTTACGTCCCTGTCCTAAGCAAAGTATCTTCGTAGTGACTTCCTGAAAACATTGATGAAGAGATAGACTTAACCTTACCAAACCAGACTTGATTCAAACTATTTTAACACTATCTACATGGACCAAGATATATTATGCAAAACAGGTGAACTTTATCCAACCCAATCTGACCTAACTTTACATAATTTCAAAGTAAATAGATAGATCAAGAGATATTATGCAAGACAAATAAACTTAACCTTACCTAACGTGACCCAATTCAAATTAATTTAAAATTAACGACGAGTGCGCAAGATTAATTCTACTTAAGAACAAATACATTGACTAGGCCATATTATGCAATGGAGATTGCCCAATTATGTCAGAGATTACCCCCAAATGGAGGTATCTTCTATAGTACTATGGTATCTTTGGTATACGTTTTCTTTCCTGTAATTTACATGGAAAGTGGAATAAAATTTGCGAACTTTGGTAAATAAGTAATTACCCACACGTCATATGCAGCGCTGTAATGCAGTGCGCCGATTGGTAGAGTTATCAAACCAATGCTAACCCGTTCCGAGGCAACTTTCACTAAATGAAACGAGATTACCCATATTGGGAACGGTTTTACGTGTCATGACTTGGAGTAACTGTATCATTCACTGTCCGTCTGTATTCTGCATGCGTATTGTTACTATAATACGGTTTGACGGACGGCAGATATAGCATGAAATCGGCAAAATACTCTTTAAAATTTTTATATTTGTCAATAAGAACGACTTTAAGTTTAAAGGGTCGTAGTCCTATTTGTAGAATTATGATAATAAAAATGTAGGTTATTAAAGGGTTTTATTTTTAAATATTTTTAACGTTACTTCGACATAAGAATTGAGAAACTGCTTGGAGGCAGTGGGACTATTACATCCCTAATTCAGGATATATTGTGAGACTATTGGGGGAGGGCAAAAGTAAGGGACATTATTTTATTAGAATTGTAATATGTTATATTATTAAAACTGTTAAAGTTTTAGCTTTTAAGCCTCCGCATTATCCGCATTCAGAATATAAATGTAAATATTACGAACTTCCCTTGAAAACTTAAAGTTTTTGTGCACTTAAAATTTATATGTTTTTTTAAAGATAATCTCTATTGGACAAGTAATTACATGAAATTCTCTGTATATAAAAATAATGGCAAAGTATGCTCAGGCAAACATAAATAACAATGTTTCTTTAAATGCTGCTTAAGTCAATGGTCTTGACATTTTTGCTCTATTCGTTTTAATAAATATAAATTTTAAATTAAGCGTTGTTTATATTAGCACGCTCTCTTCCGTATTAACATATCTCCTTTTCAAACAATGTTCAGTTTCCGCTCGGAGGGTATTTCTTTGTCTCGGTGTTTTGTCCAATTTTTATCATTGAATTGCCTACCTTAAAGAAGTTTTATATTCAAATAAAAGAAAATGTTTTACGAAATATATCATATAAAATGAAACATCAACATTTCCAAAAATAGGCATTTGAAGCATGGAAAATTCCTTGAATGGGGCTTATAAAATGAGTCTACATACCGGAGGAAGCGATGAACATACCACGATGATTGTTTTTTAAATACATTTTTTTAAATATAATATACATTAATATATGGTATGATTCATTCAAAATTTAAAAAGCATTTTTTCTAGTTTTTAATGTGTCCATTCGCACTAATTCTTCGTTAGCAGACCTATTATCGGAGTATGTAAATTTTCAAACAGTGCGATAACATTTCTCTAGATGTTACGTAAACCTCCGACGGCCGGAGCGACGACCCTGGGATTGATTGAATACCTATTTCGAAGGTTGTCAATGACGTTTTCATCTATAAATTTATGTGTTAATTGACATATATTTGCTAATCAAAAACCAACACTAATTGACTTAAGATATTGGCATTTTAACATTTTTTTTAATAACACCAAGCCAGTTATAAAAAAATACATATGTGTTATCTCAAAAATCCAATCTTTAATACAAAACTTGTAATAGTGTTCAATTTTATACAATTAATTATAAAATATATAATCAGTAAGACCTAACACTTATAAATTATTCAATTTATTTTTTATAACTTATTGAAGTTTGTAAACCTCGTTGTAATATTTAATCATTGAAGAAGATAATATTAACACATCCCAAATGAACCACAAAATCGAAAAAACAACATAAAATAAAAAGATTTCAGTCGCATCTGGGACTCGAACCCAGGACCTCTACCTATCCGGGGTAACCGCTTAACCAACTTATAACACCGATATCATACTTCATGTTCAAGATTTGTTAATATTATCCTCCATTTTTTATAAATCCCATATTATTGGCTGCTATCCTAATGATGATTGCAAATTTTCATCTCGAACTCAATTGCAATCGGAATAGTTTCGGATTTACCTACCCGATTTTTATTTATATGAGACATCTATTGACTTATTTTACAAGTCTGGAAAGAAATATTCAATTTATTTTTCATTAGCTAAGTTGGTTAGGCGGTTACCCCGGATAGGTAGAGGTCCTGGGTTCGAGTCCGAGATGCGACTGAAATCTTTTTAATTTCTGTTGTTTTTTCGGTTTCGTGGTTCATTTGGGATGTGTTAATATTATCTTCTTCAATGATTAAATATTACAACGAGGTTTACAAACTTCAATAAGTTATAAAAAATAAATTGAATAATTTATAAGTGTTAGGTCTTACTGATTATTTATTTTATAATTAATTGTATAAACTTGAACACTATTACAAGTTTTGTGTTAAAGATTGTTAAAGATTTTTAATTTCTGTTGTTTTTTCGGTTTCGTGGTTCAATTGGGATGTGTTAATATTATCTTCTTCAATTATTAAAACTTATAAATCACTTCATTATTAAAATGGGAGCTTATTTAAGAAAGAAATTATGTTCACGAGAACTAATTAAAAGATCAGTAAAATTCTCTCTTTCTTATCGGGCCTTTCTTCAAATAATTTGTTATTTAATTTATGAATTTATAGAAATTTTGGATTTGAGTATTATAAATTAATAACTGATTAGGTTGGTAAACTGAATAAATGATATAATAAAATCATTAATACAGAGAAAACGCCTCGTTAGAATTTCCATTTTAAGAATTAGAACAATAACTATACCTTTTATTTTTATAAACAATAATTATTAGCCTAAAACACTCATCCAAATTGAAAAAACCTTCCGAGAAAAGATAAATGTCGCCGACAGGACTCGAACCTGCACCCTTCTGATGTCCGGTCAGATGCTCTACCGTTGAGCTACGTCGACTTTTCGCAAACCCGCCAAGTTAATCAATATATACTAGTATTTCATTCAATAATTACTGTTTTTATTATGTTTCACCTGTAAACAACCAACTTTATTAGTATGAGAAAGGCTTGTAACGGCTAAATCCCTCAATAGATGGCGTCGAGACAAATTATGTCTACATTTTATTGGTGAAAAATGCTTTGACTTGTCAAATATTTTTTTATTAATTGATAAACTAAAGTTTTAAAGACAAGATTTTTGTGCATAGCGCAAAGGGTAACAATTATTTTTATAAACAATAATTATTGGCCTGAAACACTCATCCAAATTGAAAAAACCTTCCGAGAAAAGATAAATGTCGCCGACAGGACTCGAACCTGCACCCTTCTGATTGCCGGTCAGATGCTCTACCGTTGAGCTACGTCGGCTTATCGCAAACCGGCCAAGTTAATCAATATATACTAGTGTTTCATTCAATAATTACTGTTTTTATTATATTTCACCTGTAAACAACCAACTTTATTAGTAAGGTTTTTTCAATTTGGATGAGTGTTTCAGGCTAATAATTATTGTTTATAAAAATAATTGTTACCCTTTGCGCTATGTACAAAAATCTTGTCTTAAAAACTTTAGTTTATCAATTAATAAAAAAAAATAAGTATATCGTTTGTTATGACTTACAAACTAACAAATAATAAACATACGGTTAGTTATTTGTTATCAAATAACTGTGTTTGTAAACATGTTAAGCAAGAACACGTTCAAATCCCCAAATTAAACAACAGATAACTCGTTTCATTCTATATATTTTAAGTGAATGCAGTGCAAAGTTTTAGTGCAGCAAAAATAAAGGTAAAGGTTTTCATCATGTTCATTTTTCAATAATTAACTTATAAGTAATAACAAACAAGTGATTCGAAATCTTTTTTAATACCGCTTCGCGAACTACAAGTATATCGGTGTAACGAATTTATGCCGAATATCGTTGTACGGTACCTACACCATTTGTCGATAGCTAACTAATATTTTTTTCAAAGTAATGAAATTTTCACAGTTGAAAACACAACAAATTACATTTTGTTATAGCTGTATTTATACGTGTGATAATGATGTTGTGTAGAATAAAAGTAAAAAAAATATGATAAAAAAACTACTTTTAGAATACCCAATAATTTAGGTATTTTCAATACTTAGAAAGCTATTGTACCTCTCTTAAGGAAAATTTTAAGCGCCCTTGAAGTTAATATATAGCAAGTTTAACCAGAAAGTCAGTAAATTCCAGTTATGCAAATTTTCTTGTGTCCAAGAATATTTCAAATTATTACCCAACAAATGTTTGATAATTTGTTAATTAATTTAATGTCAAAGAATTCACCCATTCTACCTCAATGTTCCCACATACCTAGCACAAGGTCTTTACCGGTTCTATTTCAAAATACTGCATCAAATGTCACGTTTTGCATTCAACGATTGCACAATTTGATTACGTTTGTATGTGATATGAATGGCTATTTGAAGTTGGATTCAGTTGAAAAAAAAAATAGAAGAAGACACAATTTGTAAATGTTATAATATATTACACGAATAAAGGAAGATGTTATGTTTGTTTTACAAATTTTATCTTAAAGTTTAAAACTATTGATTTTAAAAGGGGAAATTATTTTTATTTTTCAATATAAAATTACAAATTACGAAAAACAGAATTTAGGCGACATTTATATTAACGGATTACCAGACGGATTTATTTACATCGACTATTTTTCATTGAATAACAAAAATTATGTTTATGTGACTAATTTATCAATATTTTCTAATTTATAAATCTTTTGTAACTCAAGCTTTCTTTCAAACTTGAGGAAATATGTCTAAAATTTTCATTTTATATTTAAGAGACCTGTATAAAAGACCTAATAATTAATAAATGACATTGCCTTTTAAACAAATAAAATTTTAAAAATGCTTTACATTTCTTCCTTATACTCTTGTCTCTAGAAAAAAAAAATTATTTAAAAAATATATTTTGCCGATGTAATAAAATTTTAGAGCTATGTCCTTTCTAAATGGATTTTTCACTATTATAAAAATTCTTTAAATCACATTCATATCAAAATTTAACTCGTACGAATGCATCAGTTTTATGGTATAATTTCGGTGCTTGTGCATTGTTCATACGGTAGATACTATTTCAATAATTATTTCGAAAGTAACGTGGCACCTTTTATAATTTTACCGATGCATACATAATAATAATGATAATATCTTTATTGTAATTAAATTTAACTATAACTAAAAGACATGTATAATATAATATAATAATCTATGTACAGTGGTTTATAAAGTAAAATAGAAAATAATATAGTAACAGTTATAGTTGAAGTTTCACATAACCCGCCTCACAAGGCTAGCCTGTGTTGAGGCAGTAATTTTGAAAATTATTTCATAGTTTTAAAATACCTATGAATATATACTTACATTAAGATATGCTTCGTAAATCGTTGAATCAATAATTTCGAATTTGGGTGAGTGCACCGGTAAATGCCCTATCATTACTTTTAATCCAATTTTTTTCAGTGTTTGAATATTTTTTGTGAATCAGATTTTTTTATGCTAACCGGAAGAATGTTGCAAATTCTTGTCGCAAAGTACCTAAAATTCCTTTTCCCAAAAGTAGTATGAATTACAGGAATTTTGAGTAAATCATTGTTGGCATTTCTAGTGATACGAGTGTTTAATCTTTTTTCATAGTATTTACTTTTGTTTGAATAAAAATTAGTGAGGATTGTTTTAGCGTCAATCTGCCGAACGGAAGGTTACCAATCCCATCTTATCCTCGCTCCCGCTTCAAGTATGTATCTTATTACGTTATAATTACGACAAAATTATTGTATTGTTTTATGACATATAATGATTTATAACTAGCACCCTAAATACTTGTTCGTGATATACTCCGGGTGCATGACATTAAAAAGGGATTAATCGATCGTGTATACCCAAAACACGCGATTGTTATATTATGTATGAGCTGCAATATGCACTTAAGAGGAACGGCTGCGCTGCCTGTTTCATACAAAACTTAATTTTGGATTTGAGGCCAAAATACGTAAACCTAATGATCTCCTTTTTTCATCAAAAAGTATAGTAAATATCTAGTACGGATTAGAAGTAATTTATTTATTTTGGTTTTACATTATGAAACATAGGCTATTAATTATAGGAATTGATTTTTCGCGATTTCAGAGGCACTTTTAACAATTATTTGGTGGCTAACGGTGATGTAAATAAAGTTTTACCTGGCTTACTTTAAAAATATAATGAAATGTAATTTTTTTTTAATATTAAAATACGCATTATATATTACTTTAAATTAAATTAAAAACGACAAATTTACGTTGGAACACAAATTTGTCGTATGTAATTTAAAATATCGACCGGAAAAAGTGTGTTTTTTTATGTTTTGTATTTATATTTTTACTTACATAATCACGTTTATATAGCAAACACGATAATTTTAAAAAAAAACAATTAACTGGCAAATAATTTTCTAAGTTGCCTCTAAAATTACGAAAGTATTTTTTTTCATTGCCTACTTCATAATTTAAAACAAAAGTAAATAAAATACTTCTCTAATCAGTACTAGATATTTACTAAACCTTTAATTAAAAAAAAATATCATTCAGTTTGGTTGGGTATTTTGGCCTCAAATCCAAAATTAATTTATGAATGAAACAGGCAGCACGGCCGTTCCTCTTACGGAAAGGCGATTTATATCAATTACATAAAAGGCGTTGAAACACTTAACATATAAATGACAAAATTATCTTTATCATTTGTGAAAGTTTAATATTATATTGTTTTCAATGGGGACCTAATTCAGGCTCCTAATAGGCACCTATGTTTATTTATTGCCTTGTAATGTTCATTTATATTCTAGACACTTTGATTCCGACAATTCTTGGGTAATTCGGACATGCAAATCGATGAAATATGAGATGATTTGAAGTTATATCACGCGTGTATCGATTTTAACCTAGAGGTTGTAAAAACATTATTATTTACTTCCAAGAATGACCATTTAAGCCATCTAAAAAGGCTTTAAGAACATTATCAAAAAAATCATTTATTTCATTTTTTTTATTTATTTAACACATGGACTAATTTCCTAATCTTAAATTCTTCGTTTGATTTAAACTCAATTTCATGGAAACGCACCTGATATAAAAATCTAATTGTCTTATTAGCACTACTGGCAGGTCGTTAAAACATGTTTATGTTATTAACACGCTTAATCAATGTATTAAATATGCAATAAAAAATTATTTTAAATGGTCACAATTAATTGGTAATACCACTTTTATCCATTTTTATAAATACTCTTTACGAAGAAAAAATATTCAACGTCTATCAGACCTATTTTTTTGCAATTACATTAAATATTTTCAAGAAATACCTAATCCTCTCAGTATAACACGTGAACAAAAAATTCAACACAATTTGATTAAATGTTATCGTCCTTTTGTTACCTGATTCAAGTTAGTATATTACGTGAATAAGTTATTAACATAACATAACTTAAATTAAACAATAAAAAATATAACAATATGCGTTTTTAATGTATTTGCTGGCCGAAAATAATTGTGTTAACAAAGAAATCGTATTTTACTTCATCGATAAGATTTTATCATTCCGGATGAATAATCTATTATTGATATTAAAATTATTAAGATATATTAAGTATAAGCCACTACTTGATACATAATTTGCTGATAAAATCTTAAATTTCTTTTGTTTTTTGTTTTTTTTTTTGTTTTTATTATTTATTTTTTTATTTAATGTAAATCAAATTTAATAATGTTATTATTAAGTTCTGCAAGTATTTTTATTGTTATTATTGTAACAGCTTTTTCGGCGTTTAAGGCCATTTTCAAACTGTCTAATTAAATGGAGTTCTACGAATTAAACACAAAAACAATTAATTAATTAATTTAATAATTTTAATAATAATAGGTTTGCAATAAGCCGACGTAGCTCAACGGTAGAGCATCTGACCGGACATTAGAAGGGTGCGGGTTCGAGTCCTGCCGGCGACATTTATCTTTGCTCGGAAGGTTTTTTCAATTTGGATCAGTGTTTTAGATTAATAATTATTGTTTATAAAAATAATAATTGTTACCCTTTGCGCTATGCACAAAAATCTTGTCTTAAGTTTTTAAGAACTTTAGTTTATCAATTAATAATTAATTAATTAATTAAAATTTCTGAATATTTTTATTGAAAATGATACAACAAAGTGATATTACGTATATTGAAGAAGTTATTCTTTTAAACATATTCCTTCATAATAAAGCAAATACATAAAATCTTTGAACTCAAGATACAATATTCCTAAAAAAATAGCAGTGACAAAACCATGTTTATTTAAAACAAGTAAATCCTTGTCTAACCGCAAACAAATAACAAAGGAATATTATGTTCAATTGCTCCAGTCAAAGTATTGTGCTTTCAGCCTAATAGTGAATAATTCATTGAGCGTTGAGATGGTGTTTTTAAAAGTCTACGCAAGTACTCGATCAAATAATGCCGAGAAGCTTCACTATGCGCAAGTGAAGGTCATCTTCACTCAACCAGAGACATGCCAATCAAAGACCATGTTCAAATATCTAAACCAATGGTTCTAAAACATATTCATGTTGAATCTATATGGAAATATTTGATTGCTTAATCATACATTAAGACCTTACACCACAATTTAAAAAAGGCTTTTGAATTTTGTAAATTGATTTTCATACTAATATACAGAAGTTTTACTAAGCCCATTACTTTCCCATTGATTTTTGATTGGGGCTCAAAGTATTAATTACATTTTTTTTTTAATCTTTGTACTTATCAACGTGATGTTTTGATAAAAAAATCTATCTTAAAGATGTTTGAAGCGCAACACACCTTTACTTAATATCCTTAAAAATGGCAAGTTTTGCGGTGAAATCTTTAATACATCTACTGTAATATCAACATTTCTGGTTTAGCTCTCCCATGTTGATACCACTAATAAGCAAACGATTTAAACAATGAATTTTTTTAATGCAAAACTCTCGCCCTTTAGTACAATTTATTTAAAATATTTCGCAGCTCCTAGTTTAATGATCAGCGATCTAAACAACCGCGAAACGTAATTTTATATTTTACCACAATATTTACGTTTTTCGCCATAATTTTCTTCTACGGTTGTTGATCTTTAAGTGCTTTCGTAAAAAGTCATAAATACTGTAATTCAAATAGGTTAAGGTGTTAGTTGTGTGGTAAAAAATACGCACTGCTTTCGGAATACTGATATTTCGGTACTTATTATGTCAACGCTTGGCCAAATAAGAAACCCGCGCAATTCAAATTTATAACCGACTGACTACCGAAATTCACGTACTTATCTGTTCTTACATCAATCATTTCATGGAATCTTGCATGTATATTTAATTTGTACATAAATTACCAAATTTACAAATGCAATAGATAAAGATTTTATTAGTATTACTTTTTAACTCCTCAAATATAAATATGCAGCCTCTTAATACCTGCACCCAGCAAAACAGACAATTTACTAGCCATTAAATGATTTTTTTTAATGATTTACTTAGCACAATTTCAATGTGTGTGCCAATGATATTATTCATTGGAATAGTTTATACACAATTGTACAGAGAATGGTGAATAGAATTAAAGGAGTCGATAATTAAAAAATATATTTTTTAAATTATTAATGAAGATTGCTGTTGATTATTAGAGAAGTAGTTCTTTTAAGCAACGAAAAATAATTTTAAAACTACGTCTTGTTACATTGCATGTGTACTAATCTAATGATATTATCAAAAGAAATTTTCCTATTCCGAAATAAAAGCAAACATCTGAAGAGAAAGTATTTTCAAACAAATTTGTTGAAACACACTCAGAAAAGTTATTTACACAAACGGTTAAATAACACTGAACCGTCTATCGTAATTTAAAGATCCTTATATTTTTAATGTTTTGAAAGAATTATATCTCAACAAATAAATTTACGTTATGATTGCATTGAAATCTAAGAGGTGTACAAATTAATATATTACAAAATTCGTGATATAACTCTATGAGATTATGTAGCTTTACGTGTGACTACTCATATCGCATCGAAGACTGATATTTACATATCAAAGTGTTCGATAAGTGAACTTCTTATCATGAAAACTTCTTTGTATCAAAATCACAAAGTACTTGATGGAAAGTAACGAAAAACGACTAATTTAAGTTAACTAAAATTCGTAATAATCAGGCGCGTGTTCACGACAAATAAGTCGGGAAAGTAATCGAAAGTAAATTGTACATAATGTTACTCCTTGGATAGTTGTTTACTTTTAGTTTTGTTGACAACAGCTTCAACAAGAGTAACAAGCTAAGCGGCTAGTTTGCAGAATGTTTACTTACAGAACGTAAAGACAATAATTTAGTAATTGATAAACTAAAGTTCTTTAAATTTTAAGACAAGATTTTTGTGCATAGTGCAAAGGGTAACAATTATTATTTTTATAAACAATAATTATTAATCTAAAACACTCATCCAAATTGAAAAAACCTTCCGAGCAAAGATAAATGTCGCCGGCAGGACTCGAACCCGCACGATAACCCTCGATAAGCCGACGTAGCTCAACGGTAGAGCATCTGACCGGACATTAGAAGGGTGCGGGTTCGAGTCCTGCCGGCGACATTTATCTTTGCTCGGAAGGTTTTTTCAATTTGGATGAGTGTTTTAGATTAATAATTATTGTTTATAAAAATAATAATTGTTACAATAATTTAGATTCAATTGATTACAAACTTTGTAGCTTTGTACTGGCCTCTAATTGTTCATAGTAATGAAGATATAATACGACGAAATAATTTATTTCTAATAAAAACGCATAGATTAGAAGAGCCTAATTTGAATGCATTATAACGTTATCTTCCTTATCATCATCATCATAATGAAAGTAAGTATACAGCGGTAGAAGCAACCGCTAGAAGTAACTTTCCTAACATTAATAGATAATACTATAGCATCTGAAAATTATACTTGAAGTTATTTTTTTAACAAACAAATGCCAGTATTTCAATCAATTCAGGTAGTGTTAAAATAAAAACAAATGCTAATAAAAATCCTGCTTCAAATTTGAAAAACCTTCTCATAAAAGCACTCCTCTTTCATCATAAATATCTACCAAGGTTTCATATAATCTATGTGTTAACTGTTAACTAAATGCTTGATTTATTACGCATACGTTTATTCAAATAACCTCCTAGTTATGTCATTTTTTAATCAAGGTTAGTGACTGAAAAGCTAATGTTTTGTCAAGTCTCTTATTACCAAATTTTCCTTGAATTCACATGCCCATTTTAAACTTGTGCTACTTGAATAGTCGTTATTATTAAAATAATCGTGCGGTGATTAGAAACAACTCTCCCCACCTTCACTAAATCCTCTCAATGTCTCGACCATTTGCCCCTTCCCCCTATTTCCCCACTAGATTTCATGATAATGGAAGAGACGACGAAAAGCAGTGTTTCATGTTTTCTTTGAAATAACGATCTACTTATTGATTTTACGCCTAGGGAGTAGACACTGAGAAAATAAAAATGTTATTAGATTTTGGTAACGATGGTTGTTAAAATAATTATTGACCTGTTAAGAAAGATAATAATTCTACGTGACGTAACTGGGCAACCATATGTTCAAGAGGTACATTTTAAACGCTTCACTTTCATTACTAGTTTTACAGAAGTTTGCAAAAAAATATCATTACTATAAAATAAACAAACAATCCAACAAAATTCATTGTGAAGAATACAGCTGACAAATGAGAGTTACGAGAAAATACGAAACTGAAACTTTCTCAAAGATTGGTTTTTAAAAATAATTTCTTTGAAAAAATGCACAGTTTTTTTTCCTGTACTGAGCAAACTGGAAACGTCTGTCCACAAAATAATTCTGCTGTCATGCTTGAGAATCGTTAAAAAGAAGGAGGTTTAGAAAAGTAGTTGAAAGACTTACGGAAAGAGGTGAGAGATTGTCATTTTCCTGGAGCTCAGCATCTCTTCTGATTCTGGGATAGGCGGATGTATTGACTATTGTGAGCACTAAAAGCGCCAGGGAAACTGTGAGCCACCTCATATTAGCACCTGGTTTATGTAATTCTGAAATGAAACATACACATGACGATTAATATCACATTCGAATAGAGCATTCGCCGAGTTTTATAATCATATTTGGTAATACATTGTTATGTAATATCATGTTTGGCGATTCTCTCGAGGAAAACATTATCGAAGATTTTAAATGTTAAAAGAAAATGTGAATCTGATTAACAATAAGCACTGAAAAGATCACTTCATAACCCTAAACACTGTTTTAACCATTTAGAAATTAGCATAATGACTGAAAAGCGAAAGTGAATGCACGGTATATGGCGGGATCGTTGTTTGAAGCCGTTATTTCTTAACAATTTCATGGTCTTTATTATATACATCGCAACTTTATGCAAACAAATCGAAACCTACGTTGCTGTCAATTAATTATCTACACTTAAGATGCGTCCGTTCCGGTGGTCGCGGAACGAGTGAGCAGTCTATGTCGACCAGAGAAGGAGGGACCCGGAGCCCATAGTACCCGAGGAGGTGGCTGAAACGCGAGAGGCGAAAATGATGCGAATAGTGTTGCATGTACCTGACTAAAGTGAGGCAGGACAGTGAATGGCTGGGGCTACCAATGTACACTGATATTTCTACCCGGCGCCGTATGTGGGTCGCTCCGGCGGCTTGTAGCCTTGAATCTCGAGCTTGGGTTGAAGATCGATTCGTGCAATGGTACATTAATAGCAATACATTGATTTTAAGCCACCTTGTAAAAAATATTGCTTCACTGCTAATGAACTTTAGACTAGTTGTAAGGAAACGAGACACTTTTTTATAAGTTTTATAAGTGACTTTAAAACCATAGTAAGACTTCAAAGCAAGTTTTCTGCGTGCAGAAACGAGCGAAAATACGTTACCTCCTCGATCATTCTGCGATCCTGGTACTCCTAGGAGTAAGATTTGCGCTAGGCGTCTTATTATCCTAGTTTTCAGAAAGCTTTCATGTTTCTTATAATTTTTCTTATATCCTTTACTTAAAAAGGATTCGATTTTTTAAAAATAAACGTTACGTAAATTGTATTTTTTTTTTAATTTTAAAGCGCTTTATTTGAGAAATAGGCTTTATTTTCCTTTCCAATAAGGTCAAACATTTATTAAACAGGTTACTGCAAAATGTATTGGGAAAAAAAAGCAATTTTTTTGTTGCACGTTGATGATAATATTTATAAAAAGTGCATGTTGTTCTGAAACTTCTGTCTTATTTTTATAATCTGTAATTTAGTAATAGTAAAAAGAGTGAATTATTTAACTTGGTTATTATATATTTATTCATTTAATATATTTAATATATTTAATTCCCACCTACATAATGCATTTAAAAGGGATGAAATAGACGCTGAAAAAAAATTGTTTGTTTTTTTTACGATTTTTCAGTCCATGCCTTAATTGTCCCCTTATTTGTTAAAAAATATCAAATAACAGAAGTAAGTTCTAACGGAATAAAAAATAAATTATTTTATTTTTTAACACTATTTTATCGCATGTAGTTATTTCATATACTCGTATAATAATTGTGTATGGTAAAAGGGTCTTGAAAAACATCATGTGCCCTGTGAGAAGTACTTTACATATAAATGTGCTTAGACAAACTACAAGGAAGTCAATTTGGATGATATTAAACATCCAGATGTTTTAATGCCTATGCTATTTAAAGTTAATTTTCCCTTAAAAATATACTTATAAAGTTGCTTTAAAGTTACAGAATTGCTAAAAGTGCACATCTCTAAAATCACGTCGATAAAAATATTTTAAAGAAATTACTCCAAAGTTTTTGTGGAGAATTTATTACGGAAATCATTTATAATAATCCACGATTATTAACTTGGTACAATAGACATTACATAGATGGCGCCAATGAACATAAAAGTTAGTTATTACAATTCCTTTAATTTCGAATAAATAATTTGTTACGCTGGTTTATTACTGAAAAAAAAAACACGTCCATAGGTAGACATTTTCACTTTTACCAAACTAAATTCACTTAAATATTACAGCAAATCCGTGATTTTTCCATTTATCTACATTTTATTATCTCTTTCACGTGGTATCGTGTTTCCATAAGTTTTTATCGACACTTTACTGTATAACATTAAAAACTATATTGAATTTTAAAGCTGCATTTAATGGACAAAGCAAAGTGACAAATGCAACATACAATTTATATCTGAAAGGAGTTTTTTTTTAATGAAGTCAATAAAAACAGGAATGTGCTTGTAATAAAATTGTGTTTATTTGTTAAAATATATATTTCGAGAAATAATTGGTGGCACTTACTTAATACGTAATATTTTCCGTGTTGCATTTTTCCTAGATTTGTGTAAATTGACTTTTTTTTCTTTTTTTCTTTAAACTTACTTCAAAAGAGTTTATGTACATGACTGGGGAAATGTTGTATTGTCAATAATCCTTAGTACTTATTTTTTTTCTAATGTAAATGTGTTGAATAAATTATTACTTATTTTTATTATTGCCCAAGGTTCGATATCGCCTAATATTTCCTTCACACGACAATGGATAATCATCAGTTATTTGTAAATGTTTTTAGAGACGATATCTGCTAGACTATTGGTACGGTGACATCAAAGTGCAATACTGAGTAGTAACTCAACGTTAGTTGCATCAATGATAATTATGTAATGCATTATTCGATACTCCTAACATAAATGTTACGTTTTTAGGTTGTTATGTATCACTTACTACTAATTTCATTGATTATAAACTCCGTTGGGATGTACACATTAACGGAACTTCCAAAAAGCTAATAAAACTCATCCACTTTCTAAAAAAATTACGAAATATCTTGTTAATCGACGATCTAAATAGAATAAATTATGCATTATGTCACTCTCATTTGGAATATAGAATTTTGGGATGGGGCTCAGCTGCATCAAATTACATAAAACCACTAAATACAACTCAGAAATGCATCATAAAAACCATTTTACAGGTCCCCATAAGGACGTCAACAACGGGAATTTTTAAACATTTCGACGTCATAATAATAATAATTGGATTACTTCTATAGCGCCGTTTTCGTGGGCACTTTAATCACTGCTTTCCAAGTATTCAAAAAATATTTCGCATGTTCTACTTAATCATCTTAAAAATGACAAAATGGCTATGACTCCTCATACCAGATAATACCAGAACAAAGCAACTAGACAAGCTAAATGTACCTAAGTGTAATACTAATTTTCGACAAAGAAGCTCTGAATTTTTAGCTGTAAAATTATACACAAAAAACTCAATAATAATAAGATAATTCAATCAATAAGTCTATCAAAACTTGTCTTAACTTGAATTAACAGAAGAAGAACTGAATACTATTCTCAAAATAATGCATAGAAATTAATGGAAATACCCTACCCACACCTTGAAGTTGAAATATAGAAGTCACTGAAACCCCTCCATTCAAAACCTGGTCCGCCTCAGCACTGGATCTCCTAGCGAGTAGGACTATGAAAAAAAATCTATAATTTGTGTCTATTTTTTTATATTTATACCTTACCTTAAAATGTCACAATTAAAAAACAAAAAACCAATAAAAAAAGTAATTTGATTATTGTTTTTATATGTGTACATACATTATCTCAATACAGTTTAAATTTTAAATAAAATATTTTTATTCTACTCTTTCATTAGAAGCGATTGTGTATGGAATAGCGGTATACATTAATGCAGTAATTTGCTAATAGTTAAATAATGTGTATGGTACACGTATAAGTATTAATTATAAATACAATATTATGTGCAGTCGTAAGTACATTGCAGTTTGATCATGGAAAAAATATATGTATAAGTAAATGTGATGTCTATAGACATATGTATTTGGTGTAAGTATATAGTATGGTAACATAATTTAATATAATTAAAAGAATACGTAATATGTGTATATTGAGTTTTTTTTTTTATGGGGAAAAATAATATTTTACATGACTATGAATGTTAAGAATGTCTTTAAAATATTTCTTGACAGAGTTAAACATTTTTAATTTGTCAGTAATGCTTCTGATAAAAAATAAAAAAAAACGCTTTCCTTGGTGAGTATTATATAGTGATGTTGTGCAAAAGAAATGTTTAGTTTTTTGCATGAGAACATGTATTTAAGTCTAGTACGATTTTCCGTCATTAATGAATATTTATCTTTTTTCTTTTATAATTTACATAATTGATTTTTTTTTATAAATAAGTCCTTAAATGTACGAACATTGAATTCTTCGGATAGGCGATCAGTTGAGTAGGCCTGCGGTTTTTTCAGTATAATTTTTATTATGCGTTTCCGTACAATTTCTATGGGGATCAGACTAGTTTTGTAAACTGCTCCTAATATAAAAGTTTTTTTTATAAGTCGCGTCCCTATGCGCAGGTAACACGTGAACATTGGCAAGGACAGTGATATGTGGTAACTAAATCACTGTCCCGAGAAAAGTGATAAGTGCCGTCAACGGGTGCAATCAAGTAAGTTATTTAGTAAACTCTAGTATTTGTAGTAAAATTAGATTGCGTGCATGTCCAAACGGGGCGACAATTGCCACCACCTAACTACAGGGATGCGCGCGCAGGGTACCTTCATAATGAAAAAATATAAAAAATTCTAATTCAGCCAACTTAATTGCTATTTAACGGTAACTTACTACTTACTAACAGTAAGTAAACGAAACGTAATACGACCTCACAGATGGCGCTAATTTAAATATTTTTGAAAAACTCTATTAGCACGTAATGCTTTTAAATATTGAAACGAATTGTTTGTTGACCGTTCTACACACGAAGTATGAAATGGAATAAATTCTTATTGTAGATTTAAAGCTCAACTTCTTCAAGAAACTCATAAAAATAAAACATATACACAGTATTTTTATAAGTTTTATGAAGGACTTGAGGTTTAAACTTACAATAACAATTTATTCAATTTCATATTCCGTGTTTACATCCGCCAACGAACAATTCATCTCAATGTTTAATAGCATTTAGTGCTAAAAGTAATTTTTTCCAAAAAAATTTAATTAGCGCCATCTGTGAGGGCGTATCACGTTTCGTTTAACCTTAACGCACTGTCCAGACGCGGACAGTGACTTAAAATTAACTAAACGATTTGGTTTCCACTCATCACTGTCCTTGCTGCTGTCGTGTGCGATACCATTATAAACCAGTATTGAGTATTGAAAAATCTTTAATCAAAATAACAAAATGTGTTTGATATGTTATTGTTGGTAATTAAAAAACCATGATAATTCTGATTTAAATTAATGTTAATTTTTTGAGGCATCATATGGGTACGTATTTAACATTACTATGTTTACAACAAAATATTAACTTTACCAGCACTTGTATACTACAATTTTGTTTGAAATCTTAAGTGTTACCTAAAAGTTGTTAATTTTCCCGAATATCTGTATTTCACTTTTTTATGTGAAGTTAACTTATTAGTTTTTTTAATAATTTACTAATTTGATTATACATTCATCTGGGCTTTTACATAGATTCTTAGAACAGAATATAAAGAGCTATCGAAAATTATAAGTACATAGAGTTTTTAAACCATACAGTAACGAACAATTTTTAAGAACGTTTAACAGTAATATAAAATAGAAAAATAAAATAATGTTATAAGACAAATCATGAACACTACGTAGGATTCATTAAAGTGCTGGTATAGATGACGGTTAACTTCATAAATGGAGTCAGTAAATATATAAACAGAACCTCTATTGCCCAGATTATGCATTCTGGTCGGGAGCCCCAAAATATCTGAATAAAACCATTGACTCTGTGCAGAAACGGGCGGTCCGTTTGATAGATTCGCCTATCTTAACAAACGAACTGTAATCTTTGGAGTAAAGACGCCAGGTGGGAATGCTGTCCTTGTTCTACCGATATTTTAATGGAAGATGCTCTGAGGAACTATCGTCATTGATCCCTTCGGCACCGGTGCACAGTCGGGAAACACGCCAAACGCGCGCCCAACATTTGCACACAGTTGACATTTGTCACATGAGAACGGGTCGCTTCTACGACTCGTTCTTGTGTTCAACATCTCGGCTGTAGAATTATCTTCCGGCCTCTGTGTTTCCTCCATCCTACAACGTAGGTCTCTTCAATACCCAAGTTCACTCCATCCTATCCTCTAAAAGACCCTCCACACAGCATCACCAAATATGACATAGGCCTTGAGGGAAATTATTATGTGTGGAGAAAAAAGTACTGTAAAAAAAATTAATAAAATAAAAATAAAAAATCTATTGTTTAGTGAGTGTGCCTGATAGTTGGTTGTGTACGTATTGCAGAAAAATGTTACAATTTTTGTGGTGTTCCTCGTCGGTACATATAATTTAATAGTGGCGACTATGGCAAGGCTGCCAATTAGGTGGTTGATGATTCTACATAATACAACTAGGTCTGAAATAATTCTTTATTAGTCATCTAAAAGCTAATGTCATATATAATACTAAGGAGTTCTTAATTTTACGAGCATTAAAAAATAGAAAATGGATTAAAAAAAAATTATGGCGGATGGTGAAGAATACAAAGCTATTTTATAAATCTTATAATTTAATTGATTACTTATTTTAGTGTTAATCTGTTTACAATTTCAATGTAAATGCTACTATTTCACAATGTGATTTCTCTCATGAGCTTTGGAGCGGCAAAACATCAATTTAACTTTGAAGAAAGACAGTAAAAATCGACTGAGGCAAAATAAATTACCCATTTGATTACAATAAAAAAGCAAGCGTAATAAATTTATTTTCATGTATTACAACACAGCCAAAGTCTGGTAGAAAAGCTTGTGTAAAACAATGTTACAACTTTCAACTTTCAATGGTGCACTTTCACCGGGATCATGGTGTAAATTTATATCAAGTATCTTCTTCTCGGACCGGCGGGGAAATTATGACATTAATCATTGTATCCACATCATATCCGTGCGCCGATTTCTGATAAAGTTGATTATATTTCTAGACAGCTGGGGAATTATTATTGCAATGTCGTTGTACCGGCCGCCTATGGCTTAGTCATGTAATATTCTTGTCAAATATGTCGTTGATCATAATTAATATTGATACTCGGGTAAATTATCATTTATTACGTATTTATTTCCTGATATGCATAAAAAATAAATGAAAAAACAATAAGCGTAAAAAAAGTTGTAAAAGTACAAAGGTAAATATGTTTGAATTACGAACTAACCTGACACTTAAAAACTAGCCAACTGGTCAATCTTTTATTAAATACCATAATAACGTCAATCGTAAAAAAGGCAAAGCAACATAAACTTGAATTTAATTGTATGAAACCTTCAATGTAACCTACAAAAAAGTCATAATTTATTATGTAATTTGTAAAATCTATGGTTGGTAGGGTTATGATTTTACCATTATATGTAAATTACTGGCTTAACGAAAGTGTGTCATATATGGAAGAGAATGTTGATATCAATACACTCGAATGACGTGATTACTTAATATTAGGAAGTGTGTACTCTGATTCGTAAGTGCCTACATGTGTAGATTTTTCGAAATAATTATTATTTACTTTCAAATATTCCTTATTCCTCCATTGTGAAATAATCGAAGTTCACCTTAGAAGTCTCCAACATCGAGTATTTTTAAGAAAAACATTTTTTTTATAATGAATATTCAGTCCAAACTTGGACATTGTGTAATAATATCTTTATACGAAAATTATGATAGAATATTGAAAAACTTTTAAACTTATTTACACATGTAATTTAAAAATTATTCTTGTTTGTTTTAATTGGACAGGTTTCACACATGGAAGGGCATCGTCGTGAAAGTACGTTTAAACTTTTGATCTGCCTGTGGTTTGGGAACGCCTTTTTTTAATCGTAATAAATTTGGATATTAAAAAGATAAACAATATAATCCAATTAAAAATCTTCCTTATCTGAACCCTTTTTTTATAAAACTCATGCAAAAATTTGAATAGGTTTTTCTAAGTAGGGCAGAAACTTGTAAAACAGTTTTTTTTTTAAAGATTCAGTTTTTTAAAGTAAAGGTGGTCATTTAGGTTCTAAAATATCATGCAAAGATAAACGCTTAAAAATGTGAACGTGTCCGAGTGATAGCTAAAAATGAACTAGATATTACGGTTGATCTAACAACTTAGTATGGTGAATAGGACCAGTCAAAAACCCTTTCAATTAGCAACTCCATTGGTATGAGTGTGGATTTCGCCACTTCTTAGCCAACCACCTTAGATTAATACTCAATATTCGTTCTAATTTTATCTACCGAACGTTGCACTTTATTTTATTTATGAAAAACCTATTACAATTCCCTAAATGATTTAACCTAAGGGGCGAATGTAAAAGAATGTATACTTCGTATACCCCGTATAAAAAAACATAAATGTCATCCCCACAATTCGCCAGCACCCACAGGAAGGATAGTTTCTCAATGTCACACCTCCCCCAAATGAAGTTTAAGAGAAGCATATGTCCAAAGCTGATGAATGTCTAAAAATCTGTAAGATTTTTCTTTTATAACTACACTTTTTTTTATCGACGAATTTTTCACCATCAAACAACCAGATTTCTTCGGACATGGAATCAAAAAAGATGGTGAGAATCAATCATAAACAGTGCAGAATGTTCTATAAATAATTACTTAATGCAGTCTAAATAACGCTACAAACATGCATTACCTCAATAGTACTGTTTATTAAATTACGATGTTAACAACTGATGGGGAGAGTAATCACAAGCACAACGCAAACGATTATTGACTCAAAATAAAATTACAAGTTCAAACACTTAACATTCGCTTGGCCACATCTTATCATCGCCGTTATTATACGAGTATATCGACTCAATATCCTGCACATCGCACAAATACCATTCTAAGCCGATTGATTCGGGCGCCATGACGCTAATTTTTCTCACTGATTTAGCGTCCAAAGCGTCGAGTCGTTGCACAAAGCTGCGTTTGTCACGAATGCAAGGGTTCCCGGTGAACACGTCATGTAAGATGTTTACCTTGTAATTTGAAGACAAAGACGCATTTATTTAATTATTTACGTGTAAAAACAAGGCAAATTATAATCAAATCATCATCAATTATGATACTAACTTGTTCTCATAACGCATTAAATTCTTCAAATTGAAGATTGTTTTGTTTTTACAGTGGATTGCCAATAGTTTTCATGTTATTGACGTAATAATATTAATATTTTTACTGTTAAACGTTGGTATGAGATGGATAGGTAGAAATTTTTAGGGCCGGGTGTTTATGTCTAATACGAATCATATTTTTTCACCACAAACATTAAATAAAAACAAAACATGTCTTTCACGGGTGTATTTTTCAAATGTTTTCAACTGAAAAGTTTTTCCTGGATAGGAACTAAATGAATAAATTCGAGTGAAGCGTCAAATATATTACAATGCTTATAAGAATTATTTAATATTTTGGTTGAATGTCGTGAAAATGTAATTTTTAAAAAGATTCAAAAATTTTCCTCAAAATGTTCAAATAAGTTTTTAGGTTAACTTACTTCCGCATTTACTACATCGGTATTCAGAAAACTGGCACCATTTAGAATAATTACTTTCATATCTCGTGTAAAAGCTTTGCTGATTTTACGTATGCGTGTGTATCATCTGATTACAAAGACTAATATTACACAAAAAGATATAAACATTTTCCAGCTAGAAGTTGTTCCCAATTCGATAGGGACAATGTATCGCTGTACTGAGTGATTGCGCTATACAATTTAATTGTTCGTTGACACCACGGTCTAAGACATGACAAAATGCAAATATGGATAATTACCGTCTCCGCAATTATAAATAGTTAATAGACATACACAACCTGCTGAACAGGGACGAACTAGGGCCATAAAACAATCAAGAAAATTGAATATTGAAATAATGTAGTTGACGGTCAGCGCCCAAAAATATACACTTTGCAGGTTACTAACTCAAGAAATACTGCAAATTATTTCACTGTAAATTATAATGGTGAAAATTTATAGGGTTTTAAAGGACAATAATCCTCTGTAATCTGAAAAAGACACGGAAAATAAAATGATTCCTTTTTATTTTCGTTTTTTTTTCTTTTTCTTTTTTTTTTCTTTTTTTTTCTTTTTCTTTTTCTTTTTCTTTCTTCTTTTCTTTTCTTTTTCTTTTTTTCTGTTTTTCTTTCTTTTCTTTTTCTTTTCTTTTTCTTTTCTTTTTCTATTTCTTTTTCTTTTTCTTTTTCTTTTCTTTCTTTTCTTTTTTCTTTTTCTTTTCTTTTTTTTCTTTCTTTTTTCTTTCTTTTTCTTTTTCTTTTTGCTTTTCTTTTCTTTTTCTTTTCTTTTTCTTTCTTTTTCTTTTTCTTTTCTTTTTTCTTTTCTTTTTCTTTTCTTTTTCTTTTTCTTTTCTATTTCTTTTCTTTTTCTTTTTCTTTTCTTTTCTTTTTCTTTCTTTTTCTTTTTTCTTTTTCTTTTTTCTTTTTCTTTTCTTTTTCTTTTCTTTTTCTTTTCTTTTCTTTTCTTTTTTCTTTCTTTTTTCTTTTTCTTTTTTCTTTTTCTTTTCTTTTCTTTTCTTTTTCTTTTTTTCTTTTTCTTTTTCTTTTTCTTTCTTTTTCTTTTTCTTTTTCTTTTTCTTTTTCTTTTTCTTTTTCTTTTTCTTTTTCTTTTTCTTTTTCTTTTTCTTTTTCTTTTTCTTTTTCTTTTTCTTTTTCTTTTTCTTTTTCTTTTTCTTTTCTTTTTCTTTTTCTTTTTCTTTTTCTTTTTCTTTTTCTTTTTTTCTTTTTTTTCTTTTTGTTTTTTTTTTCGTTTTCTTCATCTGTATCATGTATCATTTGCGATTTGTAAATATTATCTTCTCCAATGATTACATTATAATAAAGTTCAATAAGTTATCCCATATATAAATAGTATTATTTTAAATTCTATATGAAATACGTATTGGAATTTTACGTAAAACGTTTTCAAACTACACCTATGTTCACACATTTTGGGGTGAATTTCATAGAATTTAAAGATTACAGTTTGAGGATTTTTGTCCTTTTAAACTTTATATACTTAACTACCCGTATAGACTTTATAAATATGATATTACTTGAGTTAGCAACCTGCAATGTGATGTTGTTGTCATTTTTGGGTTCATATAATCAAATACATGTTTTTATATGTGAATACCGCACAAGAGTACCAACTGTCGGTGCCAATGGGACTATGGCATCCAAATTGGAGTATGCAGAATAGTGAAGAAAGGCAGACGTTAGGGAAAAGAGGGTCGGGAAGTACCTGGATGTTCATATCTAGTCATCAAATCGGTTAAACCCATTTCAAGCCACGTTTCTATTTATAATGTTCATCTTTCACTATGGCAATACTGGGAGTATCTACCACTCTCATTAGACAACAGGAAGGGGCCAGGGTGAAATCCACTATAATAATAATAATTGGATTACTTCTATAGCGCCATTTTCGTGGGAAAATTACCTCAAGAGCACAAAAGTTAGTCTGGGGATACCTTTGTACGGTAAGCAAAACATACTTTTAACAAAAAATGTTTACGAATTTAAATATTTTACGTTATATTCCCATTTTTCAGCTTAAACGGCACATTTTCAAAACTAAGCCAAACTTTTAAAACGTGATTAAGTTCCCCTCTTAACATTTTTTTTTATTGACAGACTAACCTCCAATTTACAACATAAGTAACACGAAATTAGAAAAATTGTGTTAGTTATAAATATGACATGATACGAGTATATGAATTAAGCAAAGGCAAAAAACAAAACAAAAACATATGATGGTAAAAGTGCCACCTCATCACTTGCTTAAGACAGATAAAAATTATTTAGGCTTACGTTAAAAAAAAATAAGGTTTTGACTGGTAGTTGACAAGTCTACACGTATAAATAATTTTGATACAAATCTTTAGATAAAAAAATCTTCGTTTCATACATTTTCTGCCGTATGAACGGAACAATACTTCTCTGACAATTCGTGATTTGGAATTCATAATAACGGTCATTTAATAAAATAAACCTTTATTGTGTTTTTTTTTACAATAATTATATTATGTTGATTGCATAAGTAGATACGATAATTGTGTACCTCTTATTAAGATTTCAATAGCAAACACTTGGCGGTGTCTATTTGACAACAGCCGTGGGAAATTGAACGAAGGATGAAGTAATTAATTCACTAAATAGTAACATTTTTTAAAATGAAATGTATGCCCAAAGAACTTTTATATTAAATTAAATAATTGTACTTGTATACATTTAATGGGTTTATCACAGTCTCTGTGAATTTAACAAAGAATAGAAGTTCGCCACATCTCGCTTTTATTATTATTATCACCGTAATTACCCTGATGTATTTGAATTATTCTAAATTTGACCGGTCAGTGGGTCCTAATCAGGCGTCGTGAATTCAATACCTCGGCTGGCTACGTCCTCCATCATGACACAAGCAACATCTTCTGCTTACTGTGATGATGGTAGGAGATTTTTAATTTTTGTCAGGTTATTCGTAATAATGAAATGTTTGCCTTTCTTTTAAAAAAAGTATATGTCTAAATTATTCCGAATTTCCTTAAATCACCATCTATTATGCAAGATTAAGAAAGGGACGCTTAGATGGTTTGGACATGTAGAGCGAATCAACGAAGAAAGAAGTGTAAGGAGAATATATGACACGAATGTGAACGGAAGAAGTAGCCGGGGAAGTCCAAGGAAGACATGGCATGATCAAGTGAATCAAATACTTGAGTCGGGCCAGGTCAGAAGTCGGAATGACAGAAGAGAATGTATGAATGTGAATTAAGCAAGAAATGTATGCCAAGATCGAGTTGTTTGGCGCTCCGTCTTCTCTTCCTAACTTATTGAACCATTGAAGATAATTAATAAATCTCAAATGAAATATGAAAAGAAAAGACAAAGAAAATAAAAAGGTAACGGTCGCATCCGGGACTCGAATCCAGAACATTTCAGATTTTCCGGGATCAGCGCTTAGCAAACTTAGCTATATTATTGCTTTCCATCATTTTTATCGATACCATGCTTCGATTTACGAACTGTTAAAATAGTATTTAATTAATTTCCATATATTTCTTGCTGCTATCCTTCTATATGACTGCAAGATTCTATCTTAATTTATTTGCAATTTAGACCTCACAAGAATCACCATGATTTCGGAAAGCTACACCCTTGACTAGTCAGTAGCTGAGTGGACAAATGTGACGGGTTCAGACGTCGTGGGTTCAATTCCTCTGCTAGATAAGTCCTCGATTTTTCAAGTAACATTTTCCGCTTATAATGATGGTAGTATGTAGGGGTTTGTTAAATATTATCAGGTTCGAAAAAGTCAGTCCACCCCTGGGGGATAGATTAAAACAATCTCTGTAGATAGAATCGTTTGCCGGTAGTGTGCATTTCCTGATTGCGCCGTTTTCACGACAAATGTGCACAACAGAGAATGTTGCAATCGTCTAATCTTTTGTTTATTGGGAGTAAAGCGCGTGAAATTGCGTCTGAAACGATTTGTAACCGAACCAAGGGTACTTTTCAAATGACGCGATTTCGAAATAGGTATGAATTTTTACCTGTTCATTGTTTGTGTTTCAAGGACCAACGTGCAATTGAGATTTATGGTTAATCTTTGAAGAATATAATATTATTAAATCTCAATGAAACATGAAACAGAAAAAGACGCTGAAAATAAAAAGGTAACGGTAGCAACTGGGAATCGAACCCAGATCCTTTAGTCTTACCGGGACTGGCATCTTTACCAATGGAGCTATTGAGATCTAATTATTTTCTATCATTTTATCGATTTTATATCTCAATTTTATAATAAAGAAAAATAAAGAAGCAAGGCAAGCAAAACTAGTCGAATTGAATAAATTACCTACCTCTGCTTCGATCTGATTAATTTGTTATCATGATAAGTAGGAAATTATTGTATTCTATCTTACTGGCTACGAAAGTACTGTTAAAAATTATTTTGTGAATTTATTATTAATCATTAAAATAATCATTGAAAAATCATATATTTATGTACTAACTTATTTTGCTTCTGATTATTTTTACTTTTCCATGCCATTGTTTATATTATACACATATGTATATTTGTATATATTTTTTAATTTTCCTTTCTGTGTTAATTTTTTATTTGAATTTTTATTAACATTTTTGCATTACTAAATAATATGTACGTGCTGTACTAATAAAAAAATATATAAATGTTTGAAATCCAATTTGTGCGTAAATAAATAAATTAAAAAATTATCATCCTCAATTTATTCCCATATTTTTGTATGATGCAAAATTTTCAAGATAAGTATATCGGATATACCTAAATGATTTGTATGTATATGCCACATCTATAGACTTTTCGATAAGCCTAGAATAAATAATCGATTAATTGGAATATCTTATTGTATCTTATGAACCTCATTGTAATATTTAATCAATCAATGTTTTCTTGTTCAATTATTAAAAATTACCGTGAGGTTTAAAAGCTTCAATTAGTAATTCCAATAAATTGAGATTTATAGTACTTACATACGATAAGCGGTTTATTTAATGTGAATGCCACCCAACAGTTTCGACTATTCCCATATATCTGGAGTCAGTAGGACTTTGGAATCCCCAAATGGGATATAGTATAAGACTGAAGGGAGTACGAAAGTGAATAGAAAGGTTGGAAATTACCTTAATATTCAGATCAAGTCACTAAACACAGCTATATCCGTTTTAAGCAACGTTTCGATTCAGAATGGTGGTCTTTTACCGGAGTAAATCTATTCAACATTTTTTTTATCATTTAATAATTGTAGAAAATAATATTGACATAACATAAATGAAACATGAAAAATAAAAAGATTTCAGTCGCATCTGGGACTCGAACCCAGGACCTCTGCCTATCCGGGGCAACCGCTTAACCATTTAGGTAATGAGACCAGTTCAATTTGTGTCATTTTTATCGATATCATATCTCAAATTCAATTTATTTTATTTTCTGTCGTTTTTTTCCGTTTCCGTATTTCATTTAGGTTATGTTAATGTTATTTTCTACAATGATTAAATATTAAAATGAGGTTTTTAAATCTCAATAAAAATAATTAATAATTTAAAAAAATATATATTTATCAAGCTACTTTTGAGTTCTTAATTGTGGCATCTCTCCAGGACGATGCTAGGAATATATTTATCTCACGAGGTACTACAATTCAATTGATTAAAACCTTT
The DNA here is from genome assembly GCA_022606495.2 of Halesus radiatus. Classification (NCBI taxonomy): domain Eukaryota; kingdom Metazoa; phylum Arthropoda; class Insecta; order Trichoptera; family Limnephilidae; genus Halesus; species Halesus radiatus. The sequence goes on from JAHDVE020011777.1 coordinate 155,431, forward strand.
ATGTGAAAAGCATTTTTTATTTGATGAATTTCAGGCAGTGACCTCTGGGTATTAAGACTTAGATCTTACCATTCTACCACAGAATATAATATACGATAAACATCTGAGAAAAAATTTAAGCACAAAATTTTTATTAATAAATACGCTCTAGACTTTGTTCTTCTATTATAGTGACATACCATTTTTTCCACAGTCATAAACATCCACGTGAGCCCGATAACTTACTGTATTTATTAATTCTTAATTCAGAACTTTATATCCTCTGATATTTAAATATTGATAGCAAACAACTGGCTTTAATGGTTGTACAGTTATCACTATGAATAGAGGTAGACATTTTTGTGGTGCAATTTTTTTTTACATCACAGTAGTATTAAAAAATATTATAAACACGTTTTCACGAGAACGTTTCATTCAATTTCTTCGCTACATTTATCCTTGGGGTAGTCCAGTGATTTAAAGCTTTTATTGTGCTGGTTAATAATTTATTAATCTACATATCGTGAGCATACAACAAAAAGCAAAAGAAGTCAAAGTATTTGTTTTTGGACAGATTGAGGATTATTGCATTAATACAGGCTCATAGTGTGGATGAACGTATTATTGCTTATTATACGTTAAAAAAAATCTGAACAGCGAAGCTGTGAATTCGTGTCTATGTAAAGGGCTCTAGTCTTAGTCTGACAAAGGGCGGGTATCTTGACTAAGCTACTTTTCTTTATATGCTTTTGCTATGTATAACCTATTATTTGGACAATAACGGATGCTTTCAAGGTTCTGTTGGCCTTTACCGATTTACTGACCCCTTTTCATTTTGTTATAATTGAATTCCCAGGTTTTATTAGTCCCATCGCAATTAATTATTTCCGATGTTTCTCTTTTATGGCGATTCATACATGGTTTACATTGTACCCCTTTTTGATACTTTGAGTGAATAACTCATGTCTAATGCTGCAGAAAAAAAAACTTTTTATCACAAAATGTATTGAATAATAACAAAGTGTAAATGGGACGATGTACGAATGCAGATGAAACAAGGAGCACTAGTTCACGCTAGGACAGCGTTATGTAGTATTTTATCCTCTCTGTCTACTTATTCGGGTAAATCTAGGAACCGTAAGGTAATTAAAGTATTTAAAAAAATTGTGAATTATACATCACCGTTTTTTGTTTAATGCCACCTCATGGTGTTGATATTGCTTTCAATGAAAGCTTCGTAGGATTAAAGGTCGTAATGGAAACGAACTTGTGAAATTTAAATTCTTAAATTGACCTAGAAATTCACAACAGAACTTTCTGTAAAAATCAAATTTTTAGAGAGTTCCTTTCGGGAGTATTATTTACGAGAAACAAACACAACTACAACTTAACATACGGATAACTTAATCCGGCATATCAAATTTCGCCAAATAAAATCGATTTGTTGTGAAATAACTCCCGACTTCATGTTGTAAAATAGCATCGACCTGGGGATTATGTATTGGAGTTACGAGAGGTGTGGACTGCTTATGTAACCCCAATAATTAATTGCGCAATATACGAGTAGGATGCGCCGCGAGTTGTGTACGAGCGCCAAGATTAATTATTTATTTTATTACCGTAATAAATGTTGAGGACTATGATGCCAGTTGTTTTAAACCAAGAAAATTCAGAATTTGTCCATTTTTAATTATAAGAAAGCTTTTTTTCGTAAGAGACTAATTAAAATTGGCCTATTGCTATTTCTAAAATAACGTTATATAGTTCATAATGGGTTATATGAAAAGGAAATACGTTTTGGCTAATGATATCAAATATACAATTATTATGCATCAAAAAACCGTTAGAACAGGTGGAATAGAAAAAACATAAAAACTTAATACATGTGTAGATTATTATTTTATTCTTTCGTTTTTATTGTGAAATTTTAAACAAATTTCCACAAGATTTTCAACTGCCCAGCGTCAATGGGACTATGGCATCTCCATTTAATTAGAAATTTTGTGAGCCTGAAGAAAATGGGAGAAGAATAATTAATGAAGTGCTCGGTTATTCATACCTTATCAGTAAACATAGCTAAATCCATTTTAAGCAGAGTGGAAGATACTCTCAGTATCGCCCTGGTGAAAGACCACCACCCAGAATTGAAACGTTGCTTGAAATGGCTTTTAGCCGTGTTTGGTGACCAGATCTGAATAGCCAGGTACTTCACCACCTTTTTATTTCTCTTCTCCTACCCCTCCCCAATACCTTCAGCCTCACAAGATTCCCCAATTGGAGATGCCATAGTCTCACTGGCTCCAGACGGCTGGGAGCAATTGGGACTCTTGTGCGGTATTCATATAAAAAATATATAAAAAAATGAACACTTCGATAAGAAGTAACTCAATTTTCCCAAAGTACAAATCGATTTTTTCCAAACACAAAAGACAAAACACAAAACGCAACACAAAGTTTCTTTTCTGAATTGTTGTTTCTCGCCAGGCTAATACTGAAAGCATGTTTTACTCTAAAACTATATATTATCTACTATATCTTATTTTGCGTGACGTGAAAAATACATTTATTTGATGAGTCAATAACTTTATGCACGTGACTTTTCACGTTTTTTTATATTGGATAAAAAACAAAATTACATTATTCTTTACACACCCGAACTGCTTTCTACACTACCCGTGTCATCGTTGGTAAACATAAAATGAAAAAAATCATATAAATTTTGTTAATAAGCAACCGCTCTGCAAGAAATGAATATAAGAAAAGAATGGTTTGCCAATGACGTGATTAGAAATAAGATCTGTGGGCTCATAATCACATAGCTTACCTTTCTGCCACAGGGTAATATTGATCAAATAACAAATTATTGTAATAAAAACATATTTTCTTCAATAGATCTGTGATCACTTTATGGCGTTATTATTAATAAATTAATAAAAATATCTGAATTACTTTGTTTTAGTTTTAAGATTTATCCTGATGAAGCTTGAGATAAGCGAAACCGGTTGGTGATAATTTTAAAAATAAGTTAGTGGTTTAAAACAAAGTGTTCTATACACCACTTTTTTAACATTTAAATATCTACATGTTTCGGAAGCAAAGCTCCCCTCATCAGGATAAACATTTTAAATAGAGTAGGTAAATTGTTTATCCCGAAGAGGGGAGCTTTGCTCCTGAATCATATAGATATTTACATATAAAATACAGCGGTTTTAAACAAAGTAATCATTATTACTTTAATATACATTTTGTTTATCCTGATGAAAGAATAATTTAAAAAGTATATTATTTATCCTAATGAGGGGACCTTTGGTTCTGAAACATGTAGTTGTTTATATATTACAAAAAGTGGTGTACATAAAAATATTTTTATTAATTTAAAAAAATATGTATTTCTGAATATGACTTGACTTCCTCACCTTTGCTATTACAGTCTCAACTCGTGACTTGATCTCGCTAATGTAAAAGTGAATCAAAGCAAGTGTTTCGAATCCCACAGCATAGAATCTTCGTATTATTTGCAAGAATATATAGCATTACAAAATTGTTAATAATTATTATGATTTACTGGGGTTACTTCGGCGCAGTACCAAGCATCGTCCATCAATGTAACCTAGTTGTGTCAAGACACGTAGTTAATGTGGTGAGATTATTATTTGAAGCAGCTGAAACATCGAATCGAAAACTACTACGAAAATGATTCAATGGAGAATTGATTTTTTTTTCAAAATAATGATTCGGATATATTGCATTTTTTTCTTGAGTCGTCGGAATAGAGCATATTTTTCAATAAAATTAGCAAGAAATAATGAATGTTTTGTTGACATTTCAAAACAATTCTATCAGACTCTCACACGAAGACATGGAAAGTTCGCGTCATTTTTTGTGAATAATAGTGTGATTATTTTTCGGTACATTTTGCGTGATTTTGGTGAAATCCGCGTTATTTTTTTAAGAAACGAGCGATATTTTTAAAGAAATGCCATTTTTTTGGGGAAAATGAGGCTTTTTTCAGCAAAAATTGTGGTATTTTGCAATTAAAATGGTGTTATGTCCCCTTTTATGATTTTGGAATAAAAGTGATGCATCTTTTTTACACGTGTTTTTTTTATCGAAAAAAGAAAAACAGTATCCGTCGTTTGCGATGTGAAATTATTAACTATGTTGTATTTTACGGCTATTTAATCGTGTTCAAATCATAGTCAAATACATATTTAGAACGTACTATTACGTTCTTATTTTAAAATACCAGATTACCACGTGAAAAATACGAAAATTCGGTGTTATTTATTTAAATGGCGGAAATTGCGTTTTGAAATTTTAAATGTCGTTATACATAGAATGTGGTACAATTTATTTTTAACTGAATCCCGTGGAAATAAATTAAAAGATATCACCACTCCACAACATTTTTTCACGTGAATATCGCATTAAAGTTCCAACTGCTCTCGACTGCCCGGAGCCAGTTAGACTATGGCATCCCCAATCGGGATGTGTTGTGAGGGAAGTGGAAGGTTGGGAAGTACCTGGCTCTTCAGATCGGTCACCAAACACGGCTAATCCATTTCAAGAGACGTTTCGATTCTTAATGGTGGGCGATACTGATAGTATCCACCATTATGACGTATTACGTCATTACGTTAGGACTTACAGAAACCAAATTTTTGCTCATAATAACAATGACACACTTGAATTATGGCATGAACAAACTGAATTAGACGCAAATTTTTTATTCTATTTTATATGACCAACCTCGCCATGACAAGTCGTTTAGATCAGTTTTTTTTAAATAAAGCTTGTAGAATACGCAGGACGAATTTCTGAAATCTTTTATATCAGACAGGTCTACTCCATTAAATGTCAAGAAATTTGCGCAACCTATATTTATGGATTAAACACCTATACACATGGCATAAACACTCATACACGTAGAATAAATCTGTGACAATATGAGAATAAAACTAATGACAAATGGTTTGCTTGATATGAAATCGTGACTGTTTCTTCCTCTAACATGTTTTTGAATCGTTTATTCATTCCAATAGACATTTGAAATGAGAATCTCAAGGCTTGCTATTTAATGAGATCTCTGAGGCGTATGTGTGATATAACATTGTTTGACCGCATTAACAATGTGGAGATCCGTAAATAATGAGTCTGATGTAAACGTAATGGTTAAGATTTAAAATTAAAACCCTTAAATTTTTGGGCATGTAAGGTGGATGAACGAAGAAAGGAGAATATATGACGCAGAAGATAATGGTAGAAGTCGGGGACGGCCGAACAAGATATTCCACAAAAAAAAAAGAAATACATGAGTCGAGTCGTGTCAAGAGTCAGAATAAGGAAGAGTATGAATGAGATGATATGTGAATGTGAATGAAGCATCAAATATGTACCGAAACATAGTTGTGTGGCGAGCTATCCTCCCTGCTTACCTCTTCGGAGAAACGGCGTGATGATTAGTTAGTTAGTTATTTAATAAAACGCATTAAAAAAAGGTCTTTACGAAAACCATTACTCGAATTGAGTCATTAGGGGTAAACGAAACGTGATCACAGAATCACAGACAAACAAACAATCACAAAAAAACGATCACAGAAGGCACTAATTTAAATATTTTTGAAGAGGAAGAAGAAGCAAAAAAGAAAGAACAAAAAAGTTATTTTTTAAGATTTCGAACACAGCCAAATTGTTGTATCCAAGTGCTGGTAAAGATAACATTTTGTTGTACAAGTAGTAAGGTTAATTACGTACCTAAAATAAATAATTGGATGATTTGTATAGAGCCATTTTTGTGAAAAATCACCTTAAGGGCACTCATGGTATCTCAAAATTTTGCATAAATTTAGATCAGAATTAACTTTTTTTTTTATAACTACAATAACATGTTAAACAATTTTTTTTTTTAAGAAGATTCCTTTTTTGGGAAGAATACGTTCAAAAATGTCCAGAAAGACGACACTTACAATTTACAACTCTATTATTGCTCCAGATTTTAACTACTGCTCAACGATACTTTACTTGTGTAACGACAGAGAACAGAACCAATTACAAATTCTCCAAAATAGAGCAATGAGAATAATATTAAAGCGAAATAGATATTCAAAAGTAGCTAAAATGTTAAAGGAATTAAATTGGCTAACAGTAAAACAAATGCTGACATTGAACGTATTGATTTTTATACATAAAATCAGAAACAACTTGTTACCAATATATTTCTCCAAAAAAATTATTTACAACATGGACATTCAAAGACATAATACAATAACGTGTAAGTATATTAGGCTACCGAAAAATAATAAAGCCAATTCGCAAAATAGTATATTTTATAAAGGGATGAAATGCTATAATGCTCTGCCGAACCTAATCAAAAGTGAAACAATTAATAAATTTAAAATAGATTGTAAAAAACACATTAAGTTAAACCAGAAAAAAAAACATTAGTTTTTAAATTATCATTATATATATATGTATATATATGTAATATTATAAGAGTTATAATTAGTTATTTTGTAAACTTAAATGCACAAATAACTAAAATAAAATAAATAAAACAAAAACCAAACAAACCTTCTTAATGCTCAATACTGCTTTATTCTAATAGTACGTCACACGCAGCCAGTAGCAAGGACAATGATGAGTGGAAACAAAATAGTTTAGTTGATTTTAAGCCACTGTCCGCGTCTGGACAATGCATTACGGTTTACCGAAACATGACTCACGCACACAGATGCCGCTAATAAAAATATTTTTGAAAAAAACACTTTTAGCACTTAATACTTTTAAACATAGAGATCAATTGTTCGTTGGCGGGTGTATACACGGAAAATGATATGGAATAATTTTTTTATGTAAATTTAAAGCTCAAGTTATTATATAAACTTATAAAGATACAATATATGTTAGTTTTACAATATTTTTTGTTGAGGAAATGAGCTTCAAATCTACAGTGACAATTTATTCCATTTCGTATTAACAACAAACGATTCATTTAAATATTTAAAAGCATTATGTACTAAACGTGTTCTTTTAATCAAAAATATTTAAATAAGCGCCATATGTGAGCACATATTACGTGTCGTTTGCCCTTTTTATACCATTTTGGGGTAATTGCAAAATAAGGTTAAATTCTACGATAAAAATAAATAAATATTCCTAATATTTATATTGCGAAAGGTTTTGATATGCGAATTATAAATCTCAGTAAATTTTTGGCTTTATTGATCATTCGTTTATTTCTAAAAATTTGGTTTCATCCTTAATTACCAGCACTCAAAAATGGCCTTAAACATCATATTGCAGGTTGAAGATTCAAGCGATATCACAAATCATTCATGTGTAAATTCTATATTGGGGTATTCAGGAAAATGCTTAAGATTTTAAAAGACAAATCCTAACACTATATTCTCTAAATTTTGTAAAATGTCTGAAAATATGTGCAGTTTAAAAACCGGTGGAAGCAATTTTAAACGTTTTACCTAAATTCCAGTACGTATATCATATGAAAATTAAAATATTACAGTTTGGGAATGATTGTTTTTTGAATCCTTATATATTTTATTAATTAACCGTATGGAATTAGCAGAAAAATTAAAAGTAGTATTTCTTGAGTTAGCAACCTGCATAGCGGGTATTTTATTCACAAAAATTAAAATATTGTATATTCGCGGCACGTATCAGAGCGGTAAATACTCTCACAATCGCCCTGGTTAAAAACCACCATTCAGAATTGAAATGTTCCTTGAAATGACTTTAACCGTATTTGGTGATCAGATTCAAATAGCTAGTAGATATTTTCCCACCTTCCCTCCTCACATCTCTATCCTTTGCCCATACCTTTAAGACTCACAACATTAACAACAAACGAAAACCCAATTGGAGATGCTACAGTATCACTGGCTCCGGTTAGCAGAGAGCAGTTGGGATTCTCGTGCTGTATTCACATTAAAAAAAATGAAGAGATGGCAGAGGTTCGAACCCGTAACACCTGAGTGAGAATCCAAAGTTTTGCACAGTTTGACCAACCAAGCATTAAATTTCTAAGCTGACTTGATTTAAATTTTCAACAGCATCCAACCATTGTAAATAAATGTTTCATACGAAATCGGAAGTTAGCAGAAATTTTAATGTTAATCGGTAATGGAAAATGTAGCGAGTAATCGGTAATGAACAACACTGGTAATCACGATGGATAATCTCGCAAGTAATGAGGTTCTGTGTGCGCTCACAATGGTCATATCCACTAGAGAGAATGACCAGTTCCGGCCTTGAAGAAAGTCTGGTTTCTTTACCCGGTAAGGTGAAATAATAGGCTGACCATAAATTAATAAATAAAACGGAAACAGTATAATTTTTTCTATTTTTAAATTTTGACCTACTTTAATAATGGCATAAATTAAAAAAAAATGATGGAATAATTTTTCTCCTCAACTTAACGGGAATTTCAATCCTCTTACGTCTTATTGACTAACGCATATGGCGTCTTTAAAAATAAAATAAAAAAATCCATAGCTCATGGTTTCGTTGACTTAAAAATTACAGACAGAAAACGCAGCGAATTTAATAGCTTTAGAGCTTAAAAACAACCTGTAATCTCGAGATAGATGTAATCGAATAAGAAGCTCAATGATCCGGGAGGAGCTAAACATCGACCCAATACAGCAATTCTTCGGAAGTGGCTTGGATACTTATTAAGAAGGCCAGAAGGTCGAGTTTCGCGGAAAATTCTGAGTAATCTTCCAGGGGGAAGACGTTCAGGGGGTCGCCCCAGACACAGCGGGAGAAGCAGAAAAAAGAAGAAGGCTGTGCGAAGAGAGGCTGGACCTACTGTGGATGGATGCCGTTGACGTAGCGCAAGACAGGGACGCTTGGTGGCGGCTTGTCGATGCGATGTGTCTCCGACCCAAGTACGACATAGAAAAAAATGTTTTTACGAGAAAGATGTTCGAATTTACATTAATCTGAAGAATTGTATTTTATTTTGCATCTATTTATATTTCTTCAAAAGGAGTTAAAAAGTTACTTAAACTTTTTTAATGGTCACCTTATTCTTCCGATAGTTTCAGGTAGTCACAAGGTTTGAGCACGCAGTGTTGCATCACCACGGAATCCAACGGCCGATAACTAGCTAGTTATCAGTATGTTCGATTTTCAAATAAATTCGAAATGTTAGAACTACTACAGCCTTCCAAACAAATGTGATTTTAAACATTTATTGCAAACATCCGTAGTTATTTAGCACGCATTGTGTTGTGATTAGACATTTCATTGATGAAAACGTGTTTTTTGTTTAATTAATCAAAGGTGAATTTCTTACATACAGCACGTTTCAAAACTTGTTACTTGTATTCAATAACAAAAAATAATAAACACCTTAAAACTTTTCGAATAACTGTAAAAACCATGATTTGCCATATTTGTACATATGTGTTGTCCCTTTCTCGGTAAACAATAAGTAGGAGTTAGCAAGAAGATTGTTTGAGACGATGTATGAATGTGAATGAAGCAAAGAGTGTGTGGCAGTATCTAATCTCTGCTTTCCACAAAAATTGAAATTACCATGAAATGTCCTGAAGGTTAGTCAGTTAGTAGTTAGGGGTAAGCAAGACAAAAAGCTGTTTCTCACTGACATTTCGCAAGGAGATCACCGCCGTAAGTATGAATACACCAATACACACAATCCTAATTATGTGTCGATTGGTTCAGTTCTAATTGCGCAACCTATAAGTATATTGTTAGGAACATAGAATAAAGAATACATACTAGAAGTGCCGACGTAGATTTAAATAAAAGCCAGTGTGCCTTTGACTTACATTTTGGTGATAGCCCTGAGTGTGTCAGTGAAAATACAGCAAATACAGAGCTCCGTATCTCTTACACTGGCTTTCTTTACGGTAACTTCACACAGGAGACCCTGAAGGAAAAAAATTCCTTCAAGGCCTATATCATCTTTGGGGATGCTGTGTGGAGGGTCTTTTAGAGGATATGAAGGAGTGAACTTGGGTCTTCAAGAGACCCGTGTTGTAGAATTCCACAGCCGAGCTGTTAACACAGGAACGAGTCGTAAAACATTTTTATAAAATAAATATCTTAAATGCTTAATTAGGTGAGGTTAGATTGGATTTTCGGGATAATTTTTTTTCGTACTTTTTACATAACTTTTAAAAAATGTGCGAATTCATACGTTTATTGATCCATATACATTTTTTTCATTATATATATATATTTATGAACGCATGGTCAAGCGCCAAACCTTGAAACGAACGGAATTACACCTGAAACATAATATTTTTAGGTTCCTGTGCAGACTATATTATTCATTTAAGGCATTCATAGAAGAGCTAAAAGCAAGTTTTTTTTTAATAAATAGGTAAATCCCTTAATATTTACAATTTCAACATCCTTAAGTCATTAAACAAGTTTCTCCATATTCTTAATATGGACACATGAACAAAAAAATTGCGTCGAAAGCTGTCCCCCAAAGCCTTATCAATTAATTATGTCAACAAGTAATTATCCGTTATTATTACACCTTCAATTCAATTCGACCTTTGGTTACATCACAAATTACAACATTGTCTCATCGGTACAATAGTTCTAGGTTGCGTAATAAATAATTTAATATTCCTAATAAAAATATATTGTAATATTGTTAACCAGCGTGAGAGTCTTTATGAGCATTATAATATTTTACATCTATTCTACTTCCTGTTTAGAAATGATATTACAAATGCCATTGGTAAAGGTTAGAGCCATTAAGATCTTTATGGAGTTGTATCTTTAACAATAATATAAACTCATCGCTTTTATCCATAAAATTTACTTCTTCACCATTAAAATAACGAATCATATTTCATTTCGATATACTGATGATTTTAGTTAAGTATTTTTTATCGGAAACATCTGAGCCTTCCTGTTTATTTCGATACTTCCGGATTTAATAATTCCGGTGTGTTCATAATCATTTTTATTTATTTATTTATTTATTTTATTTTATTTTATTTTATTTTTTTTTTTTTTAATTTTTAATTCATTTTTTGAAACATACATTCACACAAATAAGGTACAATAATTATAAACATTTTTTTTTTTTAACATTAAATTATAAATACATCTGAACAACCTATGTGTAAAGTATATAAAACAAAAAAATCCCACATAGGCAAGGCCAGTGCGTGGGTATACTTGGTATCAGTTAAAATTATATTACCTATTATTATTATTGTTAGTATTATTATTATTATTATTATTATTATTATTATTATTATTATTATTATTATTATTATTATTATTATCATTATCATTATCATTATTATTATTATTATTATTATTATTATTATTATTATTATTATTATTATTATTATTATTATTATTATTATTATTATTATTATTATTATTATTATTATTATTATTATTATTATTATTATTATTATTATTATTATTATTATTATTATTGGTATTATCACCTACTCTGATAGAAAAATGCGCCTATATTAATTAAGATATTATACTCTAGATTATAACAACTCACTAAAATAATTAAATAGAAGTAGAAATATTAATTAGCATTTTCTATTATTTTATCAGTCTATTTTCTAACGAGACAAAATCACAGATCTGTTATAAAATAAATACGTTACTAACGATTAAGTTCAAACGATTGGAACGATACTAAAAAATGTTTCGTTAATACGAAAATACACTTTTTAATCATTTAAGAAGATAATATTAACAAATCCCACAACGAAATAAATGTAAAACAGAAAAAGATACAATGAATAAAAAGGTAACGGTCGCAGCCGGGAATCGAACCCAGGACATCTGTTAATGAAATGAATCTACTGACTTTCCCGTAAGTCTGGAATGAATATTCAATTTATTGCAAGAACTTGTTAAAGCTTATTTAACTCAATGTAATATTTAATCATTGAAGAGGATAATATTAACAAATCTCAAAATTAAATATGACACACAAAATAAAAAGGTAACTCTAGTATATAAAAAATGTATTTTTTTCTATTTTCAAGAATAAAATTACTACTACTTTCTATGAAGTAAGAATGGGCATTTTTTTTCTACATTACGTATGAAGGAAACAAAAAAGTCTCACATAGACACTCGTTTTACATGTGCACAATATTGTGATTTAGAAAAAATCATTATACGATGTATTCTTTTATTCAGAAAAGTATGGAATTTTAAAAGAAAGTCGATGCATGCGGCTAGTGATAAGGTAATAAATATGTAGGTACTTTACGTTGTAATAAGTACTTGATCGTTTTGAAAGTGAAATGCAGACGACTACTTTCAATTTCATTCTAGTAAGTGGTACTTACCTACTTACATTTACACTTCTATCTACCTTGAAAGTAAAAGTTATACTCACATTATTATGCTGTCTCTGTCCCTCTAGATCACTCTCACTTTTACTTCAGTCGATCGGAGATTTATTATTTTAAATGGTTTTATTTTTAAATGCTGTTTTGATAAAATAATTATTTTATTAATCACATTTGAATGAAAACGGGGTTAAAAGTTGATTTTAAAAAGCAATCAATGTTGTGTTTTTAAATGTATTGCTTCACACAAAATTTAAATAATCTGACCCCCAAACAATGCAAGGTTTAAATTTCTAAAAAGTATTTTAATTTTTAAATCCGTTTTCAAAACTTTATCACAGATAGTTGCATAAATAGATGAATAAATATTTTTTTATCAAACAGCATTACCACTTCCCGAAAATTTTATACGTGAACCGGAATTCGCAATTAAAATGTAATTCTAAAACTCGCCGACCAATCGGAATGCGGCTCGCGGCGAGAACGGACGCGGGAGGAGGAGAAAACGGACGAAGCCAAACGGCGGGAAATGTGGTACCAAGATGGCGGCGGCACGTGACTCGGATCTTCGCGCCTAACGTCAAATATTTCGCTAAATATTCTAAACAAATATGACAGATTATCGATAATTTTGAGCGGATCGGTGGTCGGGCGAGCCTACCGTGTCGTGCTGACGGGACGTACAATGATGGCGCTGCGGGCGACTCTACCACGGGATATTTTCACTTTTTTTCCTTCTCCCCACCACGGTATTGACATGCCACATCCGCCATAGGCCATAGAGGTAATCGCTTCATGCAAGCGCGTCTTTGACCGCGGTGGTTGCATAATGTCAATAACATGGGCAGGTATTCTTAGTTTTTCTACATTCCTTCTTATGGATGGCAAAAAATGAAACGAAAATGAAAGTATTACGTCGGCCTTGTTGCTTGCTGCTCCCAATGACGACCAAAGATTGCATCGGCGTGGACACACGTAATTCATGCTTTTTATTGGACTTATTGGCGTTAATTAATAACTTCTATGACATAGGTAATTGGTACCTACCTCCTGGGCGGGTTTTTGGCGATATCATGAACAGGTACTTTCTTATGAATAGTTATTGAAAACATTACATCGTGTATTATATTATTACACCAGTTTCTTTGGTAAGATCATATGTTTATGTAAATTATATTATTTTATGGCTTTGTTATGTTCGAAGATATTGATACTTAATAACAAAGCTTGATAAATTGATAACAAACCCGATAAAAATAATACCAATGGAATATCTGTTAACGCTTTTGACTTTTAACAGCAAGCAACCAAGTTAATTAAAATTATTACCTTACCCACTTACCAAATTTTGTCAACTTACCAGAAGTTTCTTGCGTTGGTTTAACTTTCTTGTTTTCATACAAATTATTCCAAATTATAACGTAGCTTTCCGGAGACCATCATTCCTGGAGAGAACAATTTATCAAGTATCATTTCTTTACCCTATATAACAAATTTGAAATAACTGAAATTGTCTAAAATTTCAGTCCATTCCGCAGTTTCCTTTTTAACAATTTGTAGTCTATTTTATTTATTTTTATTATGTTTATTTTTATTATATGTATTATATCTATATATTATACGGTACCATTTTAGATAATATATTTTATAAATGTAATAAAGGTGCCTTGTATGGTGTTTTATAGTCTGGAGTGTATGGTAGGTGTGAAGAAGTGATACTGTGAATCGAGTGTTATGTGTTGTGACTACCTCACTAGGAGAACCCATGTTGAAGTGTTCACGTGGATGTGTTAAATGTGGTATAAGTATTGATGTATTAGTTTTGCTATCTATTCTTCATTTTCCCTCCTTTTACCGTTTGCAGTATATTCTGCATTTTCCCAATTTAAAAATTTGCAGTCTATTCCGTATTTTCCCTCTTTTATTGCAATGCATCAGTGGCATCATATTCAAGGAAAACTTGTATATAGTGAAACTTGAAACATATTTTTCGACATTTCACACTATGTATGTTGGTAAATCCATTCTCGTTCGTAGTCATTAAATAAATTTAAGAACGCCTTTACGATACCTACATTGTACAAAAATGGCAAAGGAAATCTAGTGTTACTGCTACATAAACTCGCTGATTAAATCGTAACAAAGTCAAACAATAATCATTATCAATATCGATTCTGTTTGAAATACAACAAACATTTATGTAACTATATATTACATGTAACTATATCAAACAACAAGTTTGATATAGTTACAAACGCGTGGGGTAAGAACTAAGAATAAAATTAAAGAACAAACCAGTTGTGGAACAACTCACAACATGATCTCTATGGCTCATAATTGCAACATAGGAAAATATCTCTTGGCTTATAGCTTACTCTTAAATGCACCTAATCTTCGACCTAAATATTGCAAAATCGATTTCTGTGGCAAAAAGAGATGATTACATGTTAATCCGGGTTTAATTATACGTTTCATCTTCGTAAGATATATTAGTATCATTCGTTTATTTGAATAGAAAATCAATCGATTTTACGTTTTACACTTAATAAAAAACGTATTCATAAACAAGCATGCTGAACGTCTAGTGAAATATTTATGGTTTAAGGCCATCCACCGGCTAAAATTTTAACGAAATCACGCGCTCCTTATGTAGGTGGCGACAAGGTTCAAAATCCCGCTGTACATCGGCCGCGTGTTTCGATTTCGGCAAAAAAAACATCACCAAAATGCGTGTTTTATTCTATTCTGTAAAGCTCAGAAATAATTATAAAAATGTTTCACGGTCATATTCTAAAAAACTTAATTTATCACAATGAACAATGCGAAAATATGGGAAAAAGAGTTCATAAGTAGGAGATTTTGCGATTTAAACATGTTTTTAATGTCTCAAACTTTATTTTTTTCTAAGCTTATAAAAATACATACCAAAAAAATTGACGGTTAAAAGGCCAAGGTGTGATCTACTTGCAATATTTAATTCAATTATCTATGATATTTCTAGGCCAACAAATTCTCAAACCGAAAACATACGATTTTGCATTACTTCCCATTGCATCGCCTTAAGATTAAACTGTTAAACATAAGTAACACTATATTAAAAAACAGATTGGTATACAATTTTTATTTTTAAAATATAGTTAAAAGTATATTATACATATTATAACATTTTACATAAAACCGAAGATCACATATATTTATTTACCTTCTACCGCCCAGATTACTTCTTAATTTCAATAACATTTATTACACTTCTACTTCTGTATACTTTACCATTGACAGCACGAGCAATAATTATAACAGGTATTTATAATATTATAAACATGTATGTTAGTTATACGACTCTAGTTTTAAGCCATAATCGTAAGTAATTTTGCAGCATTGGGTATAAAATATCCACTTGGTCATAAATATGTATTACGTTTAAATATGCGTTAGGTTTATATTCTAGTTATACCTACTTAATTCTAAGCTGTAAGTCACTAGCTATAAGTCACAGATGTAAGTAAATATTTATAAATCTTACTTGTAAGCCATTAGTAATAAATTTTAGCTGTAAGGAATTAGTTGCACGTCTAAGTGTTGTGTTATATAAATTATTTGTAAAGCACCCTTAAGGTGATTTTCTCACGAAAATGGCGCTATAAAAGTGATCTATTATTATTATTATTATCACATTACATCAACAAATATTATGGTTTGACATTTTTGTTCTCATTATCTACGTTAACTTAATTTAACGTTTAAAATTTCTGACACGTTTTACCTTTTTTTACAATGCGGTTCAACACTACTCCATTTTTTTTATTCCGTCATAATTTAGCATATTTTTTTAGTAAAATATTTTAGGATATGAACAGACTTAAATATATATACATACTTATAAATTAAACTATTTAAAAAATGTTAAAAGGATATTGTAATTTATTATTATATTCGATACACATTATCGCAACAATATCTTCGGTTTGTATGAAAGAGTTATTACATAAAGTAATGTTTTATATTTACGCTATTATTGTGCTGTGACAGGTCTGAATAAATTAATCAAAAATCTGTTGAATGTGAAAATTGTTCCACGAACCATAGACATTTTAACTCGACGGTAGATGTCGTGAAAAGGCAGAAAACGCTGAAAAAAAAATCAAAATCATTAGCACATCAAAAAATTATAATAAAATATAGTTTTCATCAGACTGCTTCCATGGCATTATTGAAGTGGTACAAAAGATTTAAAAATATTTTTTTTATTATTAATTATTTTTATTGAGATTTAAAAACCTCATTGTAATATTTAATCATTGAAGAAAATAATATTAACATAACCTAAATGAAAGATTAAACTGGAAAAAGGACAGAAACTAAAAAGATTTCAGTCGCATTTAAATCCGAGACACTGTTTTAGTTTGCAATTGAGTTCGGGTAGAACTTTGTAAACATCATAAAAATAGCTGCCAATAATATGAGATTAAAAATGGAAAATAATATTCACAAACCTTGAATTTGAGATATGATATCGGTGAAGATGACACAAATTGAACTTGTCTCATTAGCTAAGTCGGTTGAGCATTGCCCCGGATAGGCAGAGGACCTGAGTTCGAGTCCCAGACTGTCGACCAGAGTCCCGACGGGACTCGACTTCTGCTGTCGGGCTTCAGCTGACGTCATCTTCATCGATATCATATCTCAAATTCAAGATTTGTGAATATTATCTTCCATTTTAATCTCATATTATTGGCAGCTATTTTTATGATGTTTACAAAGTTCTACCCGAACTCAATTGCAAACTAAAACAGTGTCTCGTATTTAAATCCGACTTTTTATTTATATGAGACATCTATTGACTTTTTTTATAAAAATAGCTGCCAATAATATGAGATTAAAAATGGAAAATAATATTGACAAATCTTGAATTTGAGATACGATATCGATGAAGATGACTCAAATTGAACTGATCTCATTAGCTAAGGTGGTTGAAATCTTTTTAGTTTCTGTCCTTTTGTCCGGTTTCATCTTTCATTTAGGTCATGTTAATATTATTTTCTTCAATGATTAAAATTAAAAGCTTTTTTCAATTTTAATGAATTAAAGACAAAAACTTAATAAAGGGCTAATAACCTATAAAAGTTTTCTTATTTCTCACCTCAATAATTCAAGAAAAACCTGTATTGGTCTCGGTCAACTCATTCATATCAAGTTTCGTAACATTTATTTACATATTTCTTTACTATTTGTCAAATAATTCCATGCGTCCCGACATAGTAACATTTTAAAAGTAACACTTATTCAATATACGTATGTAATAATATTTAAGTGTGCCAAGCGCGTGTGTGGTTAGTCACGTTTGTAGGCCTACTGTAAGGCAGCTATTTACACAGCCAACAAATAAGTAAACATGTATTAATTATTTTAAGATAGCAGAAATAAATCACAGTTCAATTTACCTAAATTCAATGATGAACCCACAACAACACAAATGTTTTATCGTTATGGAGATTTCTCGTTCCTTCAAAATCAAAATCATATACGACTCCTTATTTAAAAGATATTTCACATTTTCGGTTAAATTTGGGAACATTGTACAAAACATTTATATGTGGGTCGACACTAATCAAAAATTCTATTTCTCTTAAATGTGTATCTAATACTCATATCAATTTAGCAAATACTAAAAAATAACTTGTAAAATATAAAAAATATTATTTCTTCACCTGCACTTTGAATCATTGGCTAAGACCACTATTGATGGCTAAATGTTATGTTGCCAACTTAATTAATAAATTACTAATGGAAGTCCAATTCGACAACTATATAGGAGAAGCAAAAAACTGTTAATTTATAACATAGATAGATTGATAGATTCGCCTATCTTAACAAACGGACTGCAATCTTTAGAGCACGCTAGGTGGGAATGCTGTGCTTGTTTTACCTGTATTTTAATGGAAGATGCTCCGAGGAACCAGCGTCATTGATCCCTTCGGCACCCGTGAATAGTCGGGAAACACGCCAAACGCGTGCCCAATATTTGCACACAGTCGACATTTGTCACATGAGAACGGGTCGCTTTAACGACTAGTTCCTGTATTCAACAGTTCAGATGTGGAATGATCTACCGGCCTCTGTGTTTCCTCCATTCTACAACATGGGTTTCTTCAAGACCTATGTTCACTCCTTCCTATTCTCTAAAAGACCCTCCACACTGCATCCCCAAAGATGATATAGGCCTTGAAGGAAATTATTTCCTTCAGGGTCTCCTGTGTGGAGTTACCATAAAAAAATTGACTGAATTTTTATTTATTTTTTTATGTACGCTTTGCACCTACAAACGAAACCGATTGGCGTAAAAATGCAATAAATTCGCGATTTATAACAAAGTGTTTATTTTATTTAATATGGTGTCAAACCACAAACTGATTGCTTCTCATAAAAATAAATAAATAAAAGTTATTGTGCAATTTTAGACTGGTTTAGTTTAAATAATTAAGAATTCTAAAATTCAATCGAAGATCTAAGTTATGAATGTCAAATAAATCGAAAAATCAGCCTTGCTACCATTATGCATTTTTTTTTCATACGACAAAAAAATTATTAGATATTTTATTGATTTTGTTTTATTTTTTTAAATTGCGTGCTATTTATTTTACTTGATACGACTTTTATTATCTTTTAAATATTATACGGACATGAGGTTGTCACATATTAATGTAGTAAAAATAATTGATAAAAGATGGCGTTCACGTTTGAATTTCTAATTAAGGGTTAACAAAAACATTTTAAAAAATTCAAACAAACGAGATCAAATAATTATTTGGAAACATGGAAAGGTGATTTTTTTTTGTCTGTAACTTAATACAAATATTGAACTAAGAGCTAGTTGTTTAAAGTGCATGTTATTTGTTTATATTTCGGTGTTTAAAAACAGGTAAAACTATTTTACATATTGAGGTCACACATGCAGAGGTTTTAATGCAAAATTATATAAACTGTTGCAATCCAATAATTATTAGCTAATGTATAATTTAACTGAGGTCAGTGGCTAGCTACAACCATTTCAGTAAGTGATCGCTCTTTAACGTGTTTGTTTGTGGACTTTATTTAGATTAAAATAAACATTAAAGAGAAAAACATTCAAATAATCGGTCTCGCTTTTTTATCTCCTCGTTTATAACCTCTTTCATAACTTGGCAGTAAAATTTTATTATAAACTTAAGCAACAAAATTAAAAATATGTGAAATCTTGAAGAAAACTATCTGCACCTATCTACACAGAGAAATCTTATAGTTGTTTCAAAGTGCAACGGTTTTTTGTTGTTTTGTTATATGTCCCACTGCGAAGAGTTTAAATTTGAATAAGTTCCATTGGTTTTATTTCGCTATCAGAATAATAAACTGTAAAATTCTTGAAATAATCTACGGATTTGATACTAATACGATAAATTTTAAAACATGTGATTTTTTTAAAGGAGTAGTTACCCATTCAAATGTACATTAAACAGGATGGCAATAAAAAGTAGAAATTTAATGTAACTAAATAATTTCATTACTATGGCAACACCAAGCTACTCACTTTATCTTAGAAAATTAAAAAAAAAAAAAAAAAAAAACAAACAAATTGCATTCGAGTATGACAGTTCTTTTTAAAGAAACAGTGCAAAACAATATAACTCGAAAATATGATATTAACATTTTTTTATATTGTGATTTTGATATGTGAATTAGATTTTGTTTAATTTTGATTTAACATTTAATAAATGGATATATTGATACGTACATTTCAGAAATAATAAAACACGCCACCCATGTATCTTCATTTACAAAACATTAAATAATAAAAAGATTTAAATTAAAATCCTCTTAGAATATGGTGTAGAAACGTCTCCTCTCGGAACGTATCATTCATTTCTGACTATTTAAAAAAAAGCAAAAAATTTGCAATTGGATCACTGTGCTTTTTTAACTTACTTTTATTTTCATATGAGCCGTCTTGGCATTATCATTTAAAACCTTTGAAGCGATCGCAGCGCCCTCAATTTTCTTCTACTAATAAATGTGAGACTGTATATCTCTTTTTTGCTGTGTTATTTAAGCACTCTAAAGAACTTATTTTGACACAATCTTTCCAAATTTCATTATTATCAAAACATGCAAATATTTCCTCCTAAATTATTTGGCACAACAAATATCTAGATACATCATGACATAAAAACATAACATAACAAAAATAACATGACTATCGATATTTAAACTAAATTTACCATTTATTCGCTGCATCCCTCTTTCATTTCCGAATAAAAAGGCACTCTTCCACGTTATCCAGAGCTGCTAGCGCCAAGAATTGAAGAGATGAGAGAGAAGAAGAAAGTTCCAGAATCTGATCCTCCATCTTCCTCGCTATCTCCGGTTCCAGCCTAAAATATAAACAAACGAAATTGTGTAATCTTCTTGGTCTGACCATTTCGTCGCGATTACACGAAAACTAATTCAATATCTGCCAATATTTATGTCAAACTGTACAACATTCTATTATGCAAAGGTTATACCCAACACCCACACCCAAACGGCCATTACATATCTAAATATGATAAGAATAATGTATCCATAGCCCAATATTAAAAAGCAACAAGTCCGAAAAATCGTAAATTACCATATGGGTATCAAATTATTCGCCAAAGGAAGCTCTTGCTTGTTTTAAATAGAGACAAAAACAGTAAAAAAAATTATAGTAATGATCTAAAAGATTGGTATTAACTTTGTGGCGTCATTATTAATTAATTAATTAAAAAATTACTTTGCATTCGCCACTTTATTAATTTACATGTTTCGAAAGCAATGCTTTCTTAATTAGGAATATATAGAATACTAAAAATGATAAATATAAATATTTTATTCTATGTTTATCTTTTGTATGTACATGACATTATTATTTTTAGTATTCTATGTATATTAATAAAGCGGTGACCCAATTTTATACAAATATGTTTCGAATTGTTTCAATTTAAAACCGATCATTGTCATATGTACTTCACTGTCAAAAACAAAGAACAGTGACAACCTGAAATTTGTATGTTAACATATACCAAATATTGATTTTCTTAAAACAGTAGATTTTGACTTGCTTCAGTTTGACACTGGGCCATCGATATATTGTTCTAATTTTAAATATGGTATTGTACCATTATAATAACCAGTTTTCGTATCCTGTCACCATATTAAGAAATTGTTTATATTGAGGTCAATGATTCCAATCGGAAAAAGACCTATTCATTAGTTGTACAATTATATACTCGTATATTTAAGCCACCCTTGTAAAAATGCTATGAAAATAAAGCAAAGGATTTTTATAAAGTGTCTTGGAAAAAGTTTACATCAGGAGAAAAACAAAATCAATCTAAATAAACTACCCCTAAAATTAATTGCAGCCTTCTTATAACATAAAATTTAAGATAAAAAAATGTGTTTTCAAAATGTTATTTTCTTTAGCACAATAAGTCATCAATCTACTTACCAACATAAATTCCACCGACCTTTAGAAAAACTTTTGTAGAAAAAAATTTGCAATATTTCTCTATAAAATTATTTTACATCCTCCCTCCAGCGTTAAAAAACAATAAAACATTAACCGATTTCAAAAGAAGTATTAAGGTATGGATTATGGACACGTGAAGGAAGAATCTAGATACAATTTTTCAACCTAACAACGATTAATGCTCTAGAACAACAAAATTGGGTATTTTTCCTTAAAATCGTGTTTTTTTATAGATTTAAGTATTGTCATTCCTTTATTGCTTTATAATTTTCGTCACAAAACATTTTTTTTTTAATTTTGCTCACCTCTTAACCATGCCTAAGTGTTACTTTTACATGTAAATTCACTTTATATACTACATAAAAAAACTTTATCTATTCTATAATTCATTCACTAAACCATGTACAATGTGTCCTTAGAACGGGGTACCCCACTAAGGTCACATATAAAAAAGTTGGCCGCACAGAACTTCCTGCTTTTGCAATAACGTTTTTCTTTGAGTGTGTTCGAAGGTAAGCAAGCATCAAGGAAATCCCATCTTTGGATACATCTTCGTATTCTTATTATAAGGTTTAATGTATCTACAAGAAGGTATTCGCAGTTGTTAATAATTTATTGTACGTGTTTGAATCTGTGACCGGCAATTATATATAATGAACTTTAAGTCCTTCTTCAGTCAATACTCGTTTATTCAATTTAACATTGAACAAAGCCAATAAGCAGAGAAACCGAATTTAACGATTTAATCCTACTTGTAAATTTCTTTGTTTTTTGTTGGAGGTTTTTCTAGTATGACCTGGATTAAATAAATTTCACAATATTTCGTTACGTTTTTTGTCACTTTTTTTTTTAAATTTGATAACCCAGACCTTGGTGAGATTACAAAAATTTATTAGTTAAGTTTATAAAGGTGAATAATCTGAAGAAGTATTTTTTTATGAAAACAATAATTTTTTTATGAACATTTTAAATAGATTAACAGCTCATGAAAGTTGCGATGTATGATATCTTTAATAATAAAAAAGAAGAAAAAACTGTTCTCTGTTTTTTTTTAGAAAATGAAAGAATATTTAAGATCACTGCGATATTTAGAGAATTGTCCTGGTAAGGCACCAATGTTTAGAATCAAAACGTTGCGTTACTTGAAATGGATGTAGCTATCTTCAGTTCTCTTTCTATTCTTCCCTTTATTTCTTTTGCCTCATAACATTCCCCGTACGGGGATGTTACAGTTTCACTGACTGGCGGATACCTAATGAGTTTCACACGAAAGAAATTAGATGAATGCTAAATGTTTTCATAATCATAAAAAATGGCGGTCGTCCTAAATATAACCAAACAAAAATGATATTACACATTTCAATAACGATAATTCATTAAAGCCAGGGTTACAAATCTGAAAAAAAAAATTAGAAAACAATTTGCCACACCTTTCATTAATATAGTTCATATTACTAGCCTAAATTCTCGGGATTAATAATTCGTAATTTTACCACTGGTTTATGAAAGTAGGTACAGGCACGCGATACAATAATTATTGGCTGAACAAAATAATACTTATAAGTCTCCCTATACTTTTTTTACTTTCATAAGAAATAAGGCAATCAGTTTATTGAATAAATTAGTGATTTATTTAAGTGGTGGCGTTTATATTTTGGTGAGTACCACATGTAACGCCCTCGATTGTCTGCCACTTGAGCCATGTGGTCAGCCTTCCGTCTCGTTTCAAGATATTGCGAATTGGGTCAGAGGGAACTCGGCTATTCACATGTTGTGACCTTGTACGATTTCTCGGTGAAAGTAGTTTAATAAATGCAATGATGCCTGGACACCGTTTTTAATCAGTAGACATATATTTGTAAATTGATAAAACTGGACTAGTACTCCCCTGATACAAATGAGGATAACTGAAATAATGTATTTTATGTAGATTTTCAATATCGATTAACATCTCACGAAAATACTTATTAATTTTTGACATGTAATCTATCTGAAAATCAGGCCTGTGTTGGCCGGTGCAAAATGCTAAAAGTACGTATAGTTTTGTCGACTAGAATATTATTACGTAATATGTACACCATCTATATGAGCCAGTGGAATGGAAGTGTATAACGGAATTATTAAAGAATATGTATTGTTTAAAACGAAAGCCATTCCCAACTTGCCGGCTGGATGAGTAGCTTCTGAAGACCCCGACGTTGTGTCGTGGGCAGAGATGTGCTTGGTCTTTATTCCATTATTTTTAATTTATTTAATATTGTATTATTTTTCGATTTTTAACACCTCCTGATTTAGAAATTAATGTGTCTTTAGATATATGTCATAATCAGTGGCGTGCATTGATCTCTAAACAAAGGTAGGCTATAGCTTCCAGTTGCTGATTTTTACCGCTACATCATCATAAAACATCCCTAATGTCTTAGATTTACAAATAAATGTTTCCGCTGAAAGACATTTCACTTATTTCCGGTTGAAAATTGGAAAGAAATCGCTGTGCGTAAAATGATTATGAGGTAAATATAGTGTTTTTTTGATATATATATTTTGATAACGAATATTTTTGGTTTGTATTCATTTTTCTTAGGGTAAACACAGCTTTTCAGCCTATCTGGACTGCACACCGCCGGACACAATATTCGTCACATCATGTCCGCGTTACCCTGTGTATATCTTAACCGCATTTGTACTTCAACGCTTCAATAACCTTCATGTCCCCTCCCCCTTCCTAACGGAAAAACACAGCTTTTCAGCCAATCTGGACTGCACACCGCCGGACACAATATTCGTCACATCATGTCCGCGTTACCCTGTGTATATCTTAACCGCATTTGTACTTCAACGCTTCAATAACCTTCATGTCCCCTCCCCCTTCCTAACGGAAAAACACAGCTTTTCAGCCTATCTGGACTGCACACCGCCGGACACAATATTCGTCACATCGTGTCCGCGTTACCCTGTGTATATCTTAACCGCATTTGTACTTCAACGCTTCAATAACCTTCATGTCCCCTCCCCCTTCCTAACGGAAAAACGAAGATTTTAGCAGCAATGGGATATGCGCCACAGGCGATTTTTTGTGTGTTTTGGTTCAGAGTCTTTAATACGAAACCGCCAAAATAAAATTAAAAAATGTAACTATTAAAGCGAAAATTCCATGTTTTGCGAAAAGAAGCTCACCACGCGTAACGTTAATCAATCCGTAATTAATTTACGCGTGTAAATAAACATTTAACATAAATACACAAATAAACTTTAACCTCAATAAGAGTCGTGATAACATTATTTGCGCTAGTGTTGCCATCTTATTTTTCTGGAAAAGTCGGGGTTACAATAATAAACAAATCTAACAGTAATACGATTTTTTAACAAAGAAATGTAACAAACATTAATAAATCATGTTTTGCGTATTTCCCCCAAAACATTAAAATTTCCCCCAAGTAGGCGTGTGTCTACTTTTTAGTATGAATAATACTACAAAGTATGCTTAATGTAGGGCAAGCCTTTTAATTTGGCAAACCAAAGGTCTTGAGAATTTAGAAGCGATAAAGCAGGTGCATTTTACAGTTTCTCGGCATGCGGGTTCGTTGGATTTATTTTTATAGAATTTTCGTTCCAAGGTTAAGTGTTACACCCACCGTTTCGTGTAAAAATTTAATCAATTTATTACCAAAATAGAGTGCATGGGCGTATCGTGAAGGATGGAGAATTAATCCAGTTCCAGCATTGAAATGTATGTGCAAATAATGTAGCTATCGTAATAAATATATACACATCATTTATATTCAGGAGGTAATTATTTATACGACTATATAGATACGAGTTTTCAAATACTTTCAAAAATACTTCGTTCAGCGAATGCCTCAAATGCTAAGATTTACAAAGCTTTCAAAATATATGAAATGAAAAACTGGTAAATTTCGTGTATTATGTCAAAACACAAATACTCACTTTTGAGGAGTTAAACGTTGTCGCGCTACCTACCAGTGCAGATACCTAAAGTGGCAGGCACGGCACAGAAGTGAGTATTTGCATTACACCGTACATGAATGTGTTCATAGACAATAAGTTTATGCTTCGGTGCCGTACCTGCCACATTATGTGTCTGAACTGCGAGGTGCTGGTAGATGTGAATAGACCCTTATTTCTTACTACATGATTTTTTTAAATCTTATCGGTAAAATAATTGGTTTAAAACTTCGCCATCGTTTCAATTTAACAATATTAGCGAAGGAATAATAATATTATTAAATAAAAATGAATGATATGTAAAATCGGTGAGATTAGAAAATGTTAGTATAAAGTTCCTGTATTCCTGTTTTCATTACCGCGCTGGTCCCTGCAAGGATGGTTGCCAATAGATTTCCAAAGAATTCCCCATTATTCATCTGAAATGGGAAATAAAAGGTTAATAAAATGATTTGTTGTGTTATGTTACGAGTTTTTTTTATAATATTCGAATATTAGTCAAAACTCACAAATTTTCCTCGAAATGAAAACATATCCAACAGGAAAATATTTGCAATGAAGGCCAAATACGGCCCAGTGATATAGAGTCATAATGATAATGATTAAACTAAAAATATATATATATACTTACCGCCCCTCCTCCTGTAAGGCCGCTTAAGACTGTCGTTATGTAGCCTCCAATCTTTGTCCCAATATTCTGCATCCCATCTCCCTGAAGGCAATAAATAGTAATTGAGATGTTATAAACAATTAAGAGAAACGGCTGCGCAGCCTGTTTCAAATCGCAAAAAATCAATGCCTTTAATAGCAAATATTTCATAATTTAAAACCAAAATATATAAAAAATACTTCTCACGCGTACTAGATATTTACTAAACCTTTAAAAAAAATAATATATCATTCAGTTTGGATTGATATTTTGGCGTAAAATCAAAAATTAAGTTTTGTATGAAAAAGCCGTTCCTCTTAAGGAAACATTATCATTTATTGCAGGGAAAACAGATTTCAACTGTAAGTACCTCACAGAATAGAGAATATATTATCACAATTATTTTCTCAATAAATCGGTTTCGCCGGTAATAAATCATTAATAAAAATTTTTATCGGGTGGGGGTAAATAGAATCATACATATAAGTCATCTCAACGTGGCTTAACAGCAGTTTAAAAATGGCTTTGAACCCCGAAACAGCTGTCACAATAATAAAAAACTAAAATACTTGCAGAACTTAACAATAACGTTCTTAAATTTGATTTATATAATTTTTTTATATTAACTTTTAATAATAAGGTCAGTACTTACACCTAAAATACCAGCGATGAGTGTTACTGCTGCTTCGATCAAGACGTTTAAGTCAAAGCCTTCTCCCTAGAATAATGATGAACGAAATAATTTATATAAGCCTTCAAAAATATTAACTTTTATTATTGTATAATATTATTTTCATAAATTGGGAAATTATATCCGCTAAGCTACTTAAAGTAACTTGTCAGCAGGAGTTTAGTTCAACAATATTATATAATAACAAAATAATGAAACAAATAGTAGCCCAACAATAGAACAATATAGGTACCTGAATTAAAGGTAATTTTATGATCAATGTTTACAAATTGAAAAAAAAAAAAATTTAATATGAAAACAGTAGAACAGTGTTGTTATTCATAGCGATAATATAACTCCAATTACATAATACCAATTAAATAATATTATAAAAATATCAAAATATGAGCAAGTATCGCACAAGTTGAGAAATACAAAAACAGTAGTAAGGTTTTGTTATAGTGGGAATCGATTCTTAATATAATAGTAGCGCTTAAATAATTTAAAGATATCCGTGGGTATCAAGGAGATATACAATCAAATGACCATTGTAATGCTTTTGCAGTATTTATATATTTATATATATATATATATTCTGATATTTTGGTAAAAGTGATAATTTTGTTATAAATATTATTAAAAGTAATAATGTATGACTTACACCACTTAAATTGGCAACAACTGACCCAACCACTGTCAAAAGAGTTCCCAAATCCGATTCTCCTCCATCCTGGAAAAATTGATTTGTTAATAAACTTTACTTATAGTAATAAATAAATAGATACACAGATTGTTTCACCTGCTTTGATAATAAAAAAATAATAGAACTTGACTTTTTCAAGAACAATAAAAAAAATTTTACTAGTACTCGTGACCTGTGCAACAATATTGTGAGATTTTCTTACTCTGAGGAAAGTGTTTAAAATTACTGTTCGTTTCATTTTAGCAATCTATACAAATGTGGTAGAACTTATGGCTAACGATTTAAGCATATTTCATAAATTCGCGTGAAATACTATCAATAAATATTGCGTAAGGAACAGATGTTCTCATATTGGATTTAAAGGTTGGTTGGAATTAATTACATCCCGAAGATGCGGGATATTTCCTTAAGGCCTACGTTATCGGAGAAATACCCTTTCGGCGATTTAGTGATTAAACTATGTCGATTCTCTTGAATAGAGGTGGATACTTCTAGGCAGGATGGCTCTGTGGTAAAAACTGTCACCTGGAAAGCTAAAAGAATCTAGCGTGCGAAAATTTCTAGTCCCTTTTTCCTAGCTTATTTTCTTATTATCCTAGATTATTAAATTTTTTGTTATTGTATAAATTTAATATCATAAAAACACTAACACTCGTAGTTATTTTTATGATTCGGTGTGATACTTCATTATTGAGCTTATGTTCCTTCTTCATCACAAAACACAAAAAAAATACTAAATTAAAACTTCCAAACAAAATGTCTAGAAATTGCTATATAGTGAATGGGGAAAAAATACAAGAAACAATATTTTTAAGCTGTTTTTGCGTAGTATTGACTAAACATTTATAAATATCTTACCCCACTGAGTCCAGCTAGAAGTCCGAGGATTCCTCCACCCATTCCATCTCCACCTCCCGGAGGCTCTTCCTCAGAGGACGAACTCTGGTTTTCAGAAGAACCTTCTGTTAGTTCTTGACTAACTTTCTCTTCACTGGACTTGTTTACCTGCTTCTGGAAAACTTGCTTTTGGCGTTGTTGGCGAAGTAATCTTGTTGCATTTATGTTCTTTCCAATATTTTTTATAGCCTAGAATACAGTTAAAGAAAATTAAAAATCGAAAATACTCTTCGAAAGGTACATTATTCTTACATTATTTATTTTTAAATCACAATACAACCTTAAATTTATTTTGGGGACCTTTTGATGAACTTTTTCCTATGGTGTATTGTTTTTTTTGTGTCTACCTTTTGATATCACAAAGGTCAATAATTCAAAAAATTGATAAAATATTTTTAATCGCGAATAACCTTAACTTACCACAAACTTGAGTGATTTCAGTGCGTTTACATATTTCCACGTAGTTCGCAGTTTCTGTTACTTTGTTAAGAACCTTCGAAACTAGTCAATTGTGTTTCGTTCTACATACCTCTACGTGCACCTTTTGGATTCATTTTCCATTTTATGAAAGATAACAAAATCTATAATTAACGTCATATAAATACGATAGCTGCACTTTAGCTAGTGTTTTCCAGCAGGAAAAAAAACACAAAGAAGAACGCTGTAGTAGCTCTGTGAACATAAAAATAAGATCAATAGAAAGGTAAAACACAGTTTTTATGGTTTATTAGTTTTTGTTAATTACTTCAGCAAAACACTCAATTTGAAACCTACGTTCGAACTAAAAATAACTATTAAAAGATTTTAAGAAAGAAAACTAAACTTTACCGTAAAAAATTTTAAAACGTTCAGCACTACGACAATATAAAAAGAATAAAAAATAATTAAATTCTACGCCTTAGAAAATTACACGAGAAAGGGTAATTGTTCCAACAAGACATGGAGTTGAATTATTACCTGCTATAAATAGTATGTTTTAATGAAATCAATTGTGTTTCTTGCTACTGGAGTTAAGCAATTTTTTTATAGTACATATTATTTATTAAAAATTCTTGCTAAGGTAAAAACATCCAAATGTCATGTTGAAAATACAACGTGTTGATTGTTCAATTTAATTTGTAAAACTGGATTTTTATTTTATGTTTATTTCATTTTTAATAAAATCGATTATTTCTTCAATAACTTTAAAATAACTTTGTGGCACCATTTTAAATAAATAATAATTAATCACTTTGTTTA
Source organism: Halesus radiatus (assembly GCA_022606495.2). Lineage (NCBI taxonomy): Eukaryota > Metazoa > Arthropoda > Insecta > Trichoptera > Limnephilidae > Halesus > Halesus radiatus. The sequence goes on from JAHDVE020011777.1 coordinate 185,395, forward strand.
AAACAATAATCTTTTTAAAAAGTGGTTTAAACAAAGCCATACATTATTATTTATATAATTATTTTTATATTTTCTTTAAATTGGTATTCACTTTGTGGCGTCATTGATAATAAATTAATAAAAATGACTTTATAAACACCACTTTTTAATATACAAATATCAACATGTTATCAATACACTAATATTATAAATATTATTGTTATCTCTATGTCCTGATGAAGAAAGCTTCGCCTCCGAAACATGTTGATATTTATGTATTAAAAAAGTGATGTTTATAAAGTATTTTTTATTAATTTATTATAATTTTTTTTTAATCTGTTTATTTATAAAAAAAAAAAGCTAGATAATTACTATTACGCGTGAGAACTGTTGAGCCTTACAAAGGCAATATCAAACTGCTGTCACACGTAATAATAATTACCTAGAAATTAAATCAAAATTGTTATATTATTTTTTTAAATAACTTTAAATACGTCATTGAAATAAATCTAAGAATCTTCCAACTATCGGGTGATTGATGAGAAACCTGTGAGCTATTTTATTATCTGGACTGTATGACTAAGATTATTCGTATACGCGTATTTTTTTTTTAGTTTTAAATTGGGTTCCTACCGATGGACAAAGACGGCATCCTTCACTCATTCCGTCATATTTACGATTACACGCAATATATAATTATTGCACAAACATATTGCTACTCATGTATGTATTACAGTAGGTAACTAACGGATTTTTTAATGTTTAATATTTACAAAAGCAATCATACGTGTAGAATGTTTACAATACAAGTTAGTTGTCATGTATATATATATATATATATAGGAATGGTTATGGTTTAGTAATCAAGTGAGCGGTGTTTGTTAAAAGGTTAGGAAATTGTTTCCTTAGCATGAAACTATCGGTACCTGTTCCGCCTGCCTGCGCATCCTGACCTGCCTTTCTGGAGCCATCTTGGACACAAAAACTCATTACAAATCATAATTTTATACAAAAATACAGACACAGTAATCAATCAATCTAAATTATATACAATTGAAGTTAGAAATTAATTTGATATTACAGCTTTACTCATGAGTTAAGTAAGCATCCTTGTAAGTATTTCTAATTTTTAAACTGTCAAATCATTGTGGAATTCCATTTAAATATGAATTTTTTTAAAACTAAAAAACCTTTGTATCTATTTTTCAGTTATTTTTTTTCGACCGGCCCGGTTTCACCCCATCACGGGCGTCTTCCGAGTGGGTCTGCGTCTAACCAGTCTGAAGATGCCCGTGATAGAGTGAAATAGGTCCGGTCGATATTCAATACGTGGAAGATAGTTACAATTTTTTTTTGTAAATTTTTTTTATTTTTTTAAGAAATCTTTTTTCTAGTGAAACATTTAGGAAATTTAGAACAAAAAATATGGCGTTTATAATGGTAAAGAGTTTAATAGCTTCAAATATAAACGGTGTTGCTAACTGTGAAAAATTATGTTGCCCAAAAAAATTCAGTCGGAAAAGTTATATAAATTTCATAACGCCAACGCTCATTATTCTATGTTTCATAATGGGACCTCATGCTCCAACAGATTTTTTCCTGCAGTTTAGATGAATTCTTACACAAAGTGATACCTGTATAAAACATATTTCATACAATTATATATTTTAAAACAGTTTTGAAAGCATTCTCCAGAAGCAGTGAAAAGGTATAATACAATGAGCCGAAGCGTGTTTAATTGTAGAGTAATATGAAAAGCTTTGTACAATTAATTATTTTGTATTAATCAGTAACTTACAAATGTATGACAGCTTAAAGAAGTTAACCCTTTACAAATCTTAAGTTCTATTCACATCTACCAACACCGCGCACTGCAGAGCAGTAAAGTGCGAGTATTCAAATTCCATTGTGCAGCACAGCACAGACACAGAACAGACCCGAGTACGGCTGTCAACTTAACTGTCAACTGAGCATTAGCGTCCGCCACAACATGTTTGAAGATTTTATAAATCTATTCCCATATTTACTGTTATTTTACAACCTATTTTCCCTGACCAATCCAATCAATTTTTATTTTTATAAACAATAATTATTAATCTAAAACACTCATCCAAATTGAAAAAACCTTCCGAGCAAAGATAAATGTCGCCGGCAGGACTCGAACCCGCACCCTTCTAATATCCGGTCAGATGCTCTACCGTTGAGCTACGTCGGCTTATCTCAAACCCGCCAAGTTAATCAATATATACTAGTGTTCCATTCAATAATTACTGTTTTTAATATATTTTCACCTGTAAACAACCAACTTTATTAATATGAGAGAGGCTTGTAACGGCTAAATCCCTCAAATAGATGGCGTCGAGACAAATTATGTCTACATTTTATTGGTGAAAATTGCTTTGACTTGTCAAATATTAGAGTAGATATATATTATTTACCGACGTAGCTCAACGGTAGAGCATCTGACCGGATATTAGAAGGGTGCGGGTTCGAGTCCTGCCGGCGACATTTATCTTTGCTCGGAAGGTTTTTTCAATTTGGATGAGTGTTTTAGATTAATAATTATTGTTTATAAAATAATAATTGTTACCCTTTGCGCTATGCACAAAAATCTTGTCTTAAGTTTTTAAGAACTTTAGTTTATCAATTAACAATCAATTTTCGTTGTCGATCTTCTTGGTTTTATCAATATATGTGTCTATTGATGCCAACTGATGGTGACGCCAAAATGGCGGTGATGTGTTCAAACTAACTACGCAGGCGCAGATGTCACCACCAGCACCGTTAAAATATTCTAGCTGACATCTCAGCCGGTGCTCGCCCGTGGATGTGCGCAAACGTTATACTTACGTACTCTGTAATGAGAATGTGCTCATAGACAATGTTAGCAACTAATGTTGTCGTTCCTGCACTGTACTGTTGTGCACTGCAAAGTTCTGATAGATGTGAATATACCTTAATACATCCAATAAAAGAATTTGGTAACGTCTCCTCATCACGATGATACGTAAGTATGTATTTCTGTTTTACAAACATTTAAATAGAGTGAGCTACCGATATCCGTCTGAAGACCAGAAAAAGCAATTCCCTCTATTGTATAGCCTTGTTTTTTTCCACCTCACAACGTTGCTCAACCTTTGTTTCTACAAGTATTAAATCCTCGGACTCTTATCAAACCTCACATAATATTAATTCATAATAGTAAATTACATTACCGCATAAACATCTTCAACATTTTAAATATTTTATTTTCCTTTAATTGAATATGATATTTCTACCAATGGTTTTTACTTTCACCATCAACTTAATAAAAAAAAATTATCTTTGCTTGTACTTAAAATTATTTCTACATCTTTTGGGCTTTCGGGTCGAAAGATTACAGTGCAGAAAAAACCATTATATTTTACCCTTCCTTACCGGTGCTGTCAACTGATTTGGGGTGACTCTAGTTATTTCGATATATCTGTAAATATATTCAACACAGAGGTCATATTTTGGATGTTTGTCATTTATGTCGCTCACCATGCCACAATGCGCGGTCGTTAGTAGTAGCCGGCGGATAGCCGGCTGTAATGAACGTATCTTGCGTTTTATGCGTAGCTAATATTTTTTCTACGTTTTCAGCACTTAGGTATACACAATATTTTACTTACGTACAATATGCGCCTATGTAATAATAAAATAATGTACATAACTAACAAATGTTAACTATTCATTTTTATTCAACTTAAAAAATACTTCACCGTAACAATAAATGTAAAAAATTGGATAACTTAGAAGCTCTCGAAATTATAAAATCCCTTAATAATAATTCTAGTATTTTAAATAACCAAATTAACTTATCTTTTAATCCCATTCTGAATATTTTCCCAATAAATCGCTCTGTTCTTCCCGGAAATCCTACAATTACCCCTACCCATTTGCTTAGCCCCTACTCCAACACCTAAAATTTATATGTCTTGTCAATATTCTATATCATAAGTTAGTTTTAATATTCTCCTGATGAAGGAAGGGTGCTTCCGAAACCGGTAGGGTTTGGATAAAATAAAAGTGGTCTACAACAAATTTATGTGTTTTTTATTGTAAAAAATACTCAATTCTAAATGTGTACTGAGTGTACAGCACTGGAGTTTGCTAGATTTTATAGCACCGCAAGGGAAGGGTGGAACGAATTTCGTGAAAGGTACATGTTTAAAAAAAACATTACAAATTAACAGCACATTAAAATGTGACTTATGTTAGCCATTTTTCTAACCCAAATTCACTGAGGACGCATTGGTAATATTACAATTTATTTTAAGTGCAGTAATTTCAATAATAAAGTTTTCAGCACGACCATAAAAACTTATTTTAAACAATCAAATAATATTTTACTGCACCCGTTGTAAAACGGATTTTTTTACGGCAATTCGAGAATTTAATTTAATGCCAAAAATTTCTAATTCATTGCTGTTGTGATTATTGTTTATTATATTTTTTATAGTTAATACGTCCATAAAGGTAATTTTACGGTACTTAGCGTTGACATACAATCTTAAGACAGATGATGTAATAATAATGATGAATGAATATTCATGATTTATTGCATTATTACTACCGCTGCAAAACAAGTTCCGTTTCGTGCGTTTTCAATATAATTAAATAATCAGACATTCATGGTAACACTAATTATTGTTAAATAAACTAATTGCTTATAAGTTATTTGAGTAGGCTGCTTATGCATAAATGAATTGATATTATTTTACTTACCGGTCTGCTCGAAGATCCTAAAATCCTTGATACAAATCCTCCAATCCCTCTCACCAATCCTAGACTTCCGGTGTGCTGAAATAGTTTAATAACGTTAATTTTTATTACACATACATATTTAACACCGTAAAATTATTGTTATTTTATCAATTGAATATTATTTTTAGTCAAAGGAGATGTGTCATGAACCATAATTAATATAAAATCACCCCACAAAAGTGTCGCTACCATCGTTCTCCCATGCTACTGCAAATCTCATGTATGCACAGCGGCGCCTTTGTTTTTACCTACAAACCAAACGTACAACTTTCATTGGCTCCGCCACTTTGATAGTCCGTACAGTTTGGTCATAGCTCGGCCACAGTCGACACGTTTCCATGACATATCTACGTTTGTTTCTATTATATATCGGCGGAACCAACTTTGAAATAATCAACGTAGAGGCTTTATTTAGTAAGCAGAAAGAATGGCAATGCGTATTAAGGGGGAGAGGGATCATTTAATAATTAGAAATAAGGGTAATATTTTTAAGCAATACGATAACAATCATATGTTTAAAGAAAAAAATATTTATTACGTAATTTTAAAATCCACATATCTGTCAAAATAAAATCAAATCAAAACGGTCCAACGTATGTTTTATAAAATATTAAAAAATAATAATAATAATAACGTTTATCGTATTGTGTAATCATAGTATCATTATTACGAATTAATTAATAATCCCTCTCCGCCGTTCCTTTCCTCCAGAAACAAAACCCAGTCTAATCTTCATAATAATTAAAATACCGTCTTCTTAAATTAATTACAAAAGTGGAGATTAAGTGATTACTTGAAACCAAAGGACATCATTTTTTTATAACCAAACAACATGAGAGTTTCGGCCGACAAAAATGTTCGTTAGTGATTGTTGTATAATTTGTGTAATTTTCGAAGGGCCGTTGTATGATAGAGTTACCACTGCACCAAGGAGAGAATACGTTTCACGGTAAAGGGAAAGGACTCACAAAAGGTGCCCGGTTATCTTCTCAATTCAGTCAATCTTCACGGCACTCACAAGCGGACGTTTTTTGTTGCAAGTTGCGATGGCGAATTCGCGTAATTTTGCGGGTCTGAGATAGCGGAATATTGTATAGCATTGTTGATCAGGCGGGTGTCAAGTTAATCCGGCTGGGGTGAAGTGTAGAAGGTACGCAAACATGGGATAAGATAGGAATGATTAGGGATATGCGACAATATTAACTCCCAAGTACAGCGGTTCACGAAATGATGTGCAAATGTAGATGTGTGTAAATAATTATTGTATAAAATAGCCCAACCAGTGATACCAAAGTCACTAAAGAAGAATAAAATATAAAACACAACTGAATTTTTTTATTCTCACCATAGCCCCACTAGAACTGCTCAGGAAGCTGCTAATGAACCCAGGGGATGCTCCTCTGGGGGGGTAGGTAACCGGGAAAGGCTCGGGCTCTTCAGGCTTCTTCCTGGGCTGGTTTTCCCGAGGGGTGATGAGTTCCACGTCTTTCCTACTCCCGTCGATCACCACCACGTTATCGTAGTCTCCTGAGTCCTCGGTCTTCGTATTCTCGCGGTTGACTCTGGATGATCTTGATGACTGAGGAATCATTACAAGATATGGGTTAGACTTACTTCAGTAGACTAGTTCAATGAAAAATTTTCACATCAGCGTACATTTTTGAATGATAAAAGCCTTTTTTTTTAATCTGAAGAGTTAATTAACTAACTCATACTTTAATAATTATTAATTATTAAAGTATTAGTTAGTTAATTAACTTTATTTAAATTATTAAAGGAGTTATTATATTATTGTCTTACGTGTAAATGCATTCAAGTTCTCTTTCGAATTAATCACGATTATTTAAGCTAGCCAGCGCTTAGTTCGGTTTAAACAGAAATAGTGTTTTAATGGCTTCAGATAAACGGGCATTTAATTGCCCCGTCATAAGGCCTACATAAATTTTTAATAACTATATGCCACCGAGTCAATGCGCCTCACAAGGTTGTTACCTGTTACAATATCTATGTCAGACGGAATCTGAATCTACAAGATGTTTAATCATGTGCGATCGTTGTTTTTATTTTAATTGTTATTAGCAGCTTGACGAAGATTTAATATTAATCGATAGATGTTGTTAATTTTCAAATATTTTAGGTATAAATAACTTTTTTTAATTGTACCAATCATGTTTTGTGAAAAGACCTGCAAAATAATCAAATGACTGTAATAATAATTAAGTAACAATAAAGCAAGTTCTTCGATAAAAGTAAAATTGCTTTATGGTATCATCTATATCTGTATATGTATGGACAAAATAACAATAAGGTTGTTTCTTGATTTTGTGTGAAATTCTAGTTTCTAATATGATTGCGATAATTATTATTTTACAATAATTTTGTTTACTTTATAAAATTATGTTTTACGGTAATATCCTATTATTTACCTTCTCCCACTACTTATTGTTATTTATGTCTATGTTTGTTATTTATGTCTATGTTTATAATTTTGTCTATGCTTATATATCATACTTTTTTTTTTTTTTTTTCAGTACATATTGTATCCTGATGAAGGAACCATTAGTTTTATCACATGTTTATTTATTAAAATAGTGGTTTAATCAAAATTAGTTAAAATGATGCCACAAAGTGAATTTGCCTTTATTGAAGAACCATAACTTTTGTTTAAAATCAGACTTATGTAACGGTTCCTTATACTTTACGTATTGATTACCTGCGTAAGTGATTTTTTTTATTATTATTAGACCCCTTAGTAGACGCGTGGAAAAATGCATCGGAATCTCACTCAGGTGCCATGGGTTCAACCCTCGGCTAGTTAAATCCTCCATCTTTGCACGTATTTTTCGCGTATTATGATAGAAGTTGGAGGAAGTATTGTTAGATTATCCGTAACATCAAGAATTTTTGTCTTTTGTTTCCTATTAAAAATGTTTATAAAAAAAATACTTTCTTACTAACACTCAACAAACTTTATATATCCTACATCCAAACTTTATATATCCTATTTTGCCTGCGTACTGTTATTTATTTTGCCTGCGTACTGAATTTTATCTTGCTTAACTTAACATGGTTCCCACAATCTATTTACGTTCATTTATTCAGATGACATCAACAATCAGCGGAAGGTAATTTTCATTATTCAATACGCAATAAGCAATTCTAACTCAATATTTTTTTATCAATAATGACGTCCAAACATAAATACCAGTATATATATATACATTTTTTTTTTCTAAAGTTAGTTTTCATTATTAAAATAATATTAAATTTTTCAAAGCCTGCCAAAATGCTCCAAATCCATGGCCAGTTTTTGACCAGTTTTGAGGTTAGAATGTAAAATGTCAAAACAAGAATGAGCTTTAGCGTACATAATTTTATGTAATATTCATACTAAACCATAACTAAACATTACTAGGAAAATTATGTACCTTTTTAGAAACTTTAACTGAAAGGATAATAATAGTATTGAGCATTAACATTATCATAATATGCGTATTGATATATTACATTATTATTGATATAAACGTATTCTTTCATAATTTATATATTTTTATATTGAATACAACAATCATAGAGTTTAAAGTCACCCAAACTAAATTTAAATTTCGTAAAAACGAAAAAAATACGTAATTAAAATATAAAACAAAATCGAAAAATAAAAATTTCTACATTAATCCGAAACAAAATGCGCACGTGACGTGGGGTGTTCCAAATGCAACGGTACCAATATAACAAGGTGTTTCGATGAGATGATTTTTTATTCACTTTTAAATAACGATTTATAAATTCTACGTATAATTATATATAATAAAAAATATATATTCTTATAAAGCCATTATATTTTTCACTGGAGTTCATTATTCAAAAACTACAGATAGCTCAGCTGTGTTTATGGAGCAATACACGCCATTGCCTACACGAACTGAATTTTTTTTTCTCTAAAATAAGAAGATTAAATAAAATAGAAAAAGGTGTAGAACTGATTTCTGTACTTGGTCCACAAAGGTGTCATAGCTATGTGAATATAAATTTACATTTCATCAATCTGTGTGTGAATGCTTTCGATCGGATCGTGGAGGTTTTTATTTCAAAAGTCGGTCACTATTCTACAAGTTTGGAAACCCTGCGCTAGCTGTTAGATGTTTACGTATTCCTATCAATTAAACTAGGTGAATTTCACAATTAGGCGCTAATGACGGGCAAATTGTAATTACAATGAATACGCCTTCATTTACAGGTGTCGAATTAATGGCTGCATGGACTCTAAATACTGCTAAAATAACAGTTATTAATTTAATGACGAACTAAACAATTTAGTTATAAATTCCAACTTATTTATTTTAATTTTGCTTTTCCGTGGTAGTTGTGCAGATATTTGTTATATATATACGAGTATACAATTATTTTTTTAGATTTTTAGCTGCTTAAAAAAGTTTGCGATCAATAGAAGAAAGTACACCTAAATGAAATTTTTACATCAAAATACATTTGAAAGGAAATCAATTTATGAATACGATATCATAAGCGCGACAATTGGTCTTCTACGAGTACCCTCCACACGTCCTGTATTCATACCAAGATCGCATACTTTCCTTAGGCCCTTCATATACAATAGGTTACACCTCCAACTAAAAACAACATGTAAACGAAATGTATTCAATGCTAGATTTAAAAAAATATATATTTTAATTTATTTTAACTCATTCCTCTGTTGTTTTTACTTTTTCTATACTGTTTTTAATATTAGACTGTGATGGGTTTTTTATTATTATTTTTTTGTATTTCTACCTGTAATTTTAACTGTTTTAAATTATTTTATGTACTTTGTATTTGTAATGTTTTTATATTAGACTAGCTGATGTTTACCCGGCCTTACAATAATTGATTTGACAGCGAAAGTAACTATCTCCAAAATAAAGAAAGATTCATTTGAATATTTTATTTCATTTCAAACTTTTTTTTTTTAAATATATCTAAATCATAAAGTTCTTAAGTAGGTACCTACTCGTGTTTTCCTTTTTGAAAATATTCTACCAAAAAAAAACTTCTTCTTTTGAATATGCAATCTGTGGCTAACCATAGTGTTATATCTATGGAATAACCCAAATAAAACATGGCGGGTTCAATGTTTTTCTTACTAATTTTAAAACGTTATAGCAACAGTTTTACATATTTTATTTCATTCAAACTATTCTCTAAATCTTCCCGGTACTAATAAAAACAAACCGTAATATTTTCAGCGAAACCGGTCAAGTAATTTTCGAGAAAATCTAGGACAAACAAACAAACTTACATTGATTTATATATATATAGACATCAAAATGTTTTAGAACGTAAATAAAGTATCTCTCTATCCGAATCGACCTATTACTACAAAGCAAATACTAGTAATTTGGTCGGCATAAAAAAATAATTTACTTACAGCACTGGGTGATATTGCATTTCTATTCCTGGGTTCTGCCTTGTCATCAGCCGGCATAGTATTGCAGACCTTCCGCGATAAGATAAGTAATATAACTGCACATCCTAAAATCGTTGGCTTCATGGCGGTAATCCTGAAAGAAAATGAATGCATTATCATTTCTTGGTATCAAAATATTGAATTTGCTGTTGCAATTTGTTAAATATATTGTGAGCAATTGCATTCAGTCATAAAGGTTGAAAATCTGTACCTGTCCAAAGGAAAACAAATAAAGTAAAGTAACTAAATTACATGTTTTTTTTTTTAAATTAAAAAACCTTTGTTACCTATTTTTTTTTTTTTTTATAAAATTCTATTTAAGATGGTAAATTAATATACATCATATTACATTGTTGAGAATGAGCGAAGTATATTAATTTCTTAAATAGATTTGTAGTTATTTTGTGGCGTCATAATTAATTAATTAATAAAAATTATAATTTCTTCAAAAGATTGGTATTCACTTTGTGGCGTTATTATTAATAAATTAATTATATATTACTTTGTAATCATCACTTTATTAATATATACATATCAAGATGTTTCGAAATCGAAGCTTTTCTCAACAGTATTCTGTATATCCTTCGATTTCGATATATGTTGATATTTATATATTAGAACAGTGGTGTAAACAAACTAATTCTTCTTATTTCTTTAAAGAATATAAAATTACTTTGTGGGGTCGTATTTATTAAATTAATAAAAATGACTTTGTTTAAACCACTGTATTTAATATGAAAATATCTACATGTTTCAGAAGAAAAGCTCCCCTCGTCAGTAGATATAGTTTTTATTCTTAAGAGGGGAGCTTTGCTTTTGAAACATGTTGATATTTATATATTATAAGCAGTGGCGTAAACAATGTAATTTTTATTAATTTATTATTTTAGAATATTTTATTATATTTACAGTTCTCCTCACTGTGGATTCCTGTTCCTAGGCGGACTGTAGATTGTTGTGTTGGTGTTACTGATACTAATATTGATTTCATAATTTTTGTGATTTCCTCATCCTCATGTTTACTTGGCCATATTTTGATGTTGTTTTTTAACCTTTTTATGTCGTGGTATTTTTAATATCATTTGGAAGGGCATTAGACAATTTCGTGGTATGAAATTTATTGTTTTTCTGGCCAAGAATGTATTTAATCGTGGAATGCTTAGTAGATTTGAGGTTTTTGTACCTATAGTGTAAGTGTGTTGATCAGTTTGGTACTCATATTTTCATTTAAAGTTAACCAGTCTTTCCGCTTGTTTATTTCAGGTCTAATATGTATTTTTGTAAAAATGTTTTTTTTTCTCCGTAAATTTGATAAGGAACTTGTACGCCCGTTTATTCAGTTGGTCACAAAAATCAGCGGAAGATGATAATAAAACAGTCATGTTCAAATATTCAATAAAAAATATACGCATAGCCTACTATTGGCCATGAACAATGCACGCGACTGATTGTGAGTCCATAGCCCCCAGCTCGTATACCATAAATAGACTAAAGTAAAGGTAACCCGAAAGTTAAAGTAACCTGAAATTATCTGAGTAATTTGAAAGTATAGGTAACCCGAAAGAATCTGAGTAATCCGAAAGTAAAGGTAACTCGAAAGTAAAGGTAACTTGAAAGTAATGGTAACTCGAAAGTATTTAAGTAACTCGAAAGTAAAGGTATCTCTAAAGTATTTGAGTGACTCGAAAGCAAAGTTTACTCGAAAGTATCTAAGGAGCCCGAAAGTAAAGGTAACCCGAAAGCATCTGATTAATCCTAAATTAAAGGTAACTAGAAAGAATTTGAGTAATCCGAAAGTAAAGGTAACCCTAAAGAATCTGAGTAACCCGAAAGCAAATTTAACACGACAGGATCTGAGTAACCCTGAAGTAAAGGTAACCCGAAAGTATCTGAGTAATCCAAAAGTAAAGGTAACTCGAAATAATCTAAGTAACCCGAAAGTAAAAGTAACTCAAAAGTATCTGAGTAATCCTGAAGTAAAAGTAACCTGAAAGAATCCGAGTAACCCGAAAGTAAAGGTAATCCAAAAGTATCTGAGTAATCCGAAAATAAAGGTAACTCCAAAGTATCTGAGTAACCCGAAAGTAAAGTTAACTCGAAAGAATCTGAGTAACCCGAAAGTAAAGGTAATCCGAAAGTTGAGGTAACCTGAAAGTATCAGACTAACTTTAAAGTAAATGTAACCCGAAAGTATCTGAGTAACCCGTAAGTAAAGGTAACCCAAAAGTACCTAAATAACCCAAAAGTACCTAAATAACCCAAAAGTACCTAAATAACCCTGAAAGTGACCGGACTAAATACGTCTGTGTTACTAGCAAAAGTCGTAATCATCTGAGTGATGAGAAGGATAAATCCCTTATTTTGAAGTAATTCTGTGTTAATGTAAATGAGAAGATAGATGTTGAGAAGTGTCTGGTTATTCAGATTTTTCTACTAAACATAGATATTGTTGAAATTATGAATGGTTATCCCTCACCAAGGCGATAGTTATTGTATATTTAACTTTTAAAGGAAGTGCAAATATCTTTAGTTTATTTAAATTATGAAAAAATACAAACAGGAAATGTTTAATATTTATAGCGAGATTATCATTTTAATTGTTATTATATTTTACCAATCCAATCCATTCATCCAATATTATTCTTTGTTTCAATCATTTTAATTTATATCTGTACTCTTATAGTAGATATGCAGCTTAAAATAGAAAATTTCCTAAATTTAAGTCATTGTACCTTTCTATGGTTTAAATTTTATATGTATAAATAACATAAACTACATAATTCATTCTTCTTTTCTCACGAATTTCTCAGTAAACAAAAGCCTCTATTACCTTACCGCAGAGAGATTCAAGCCTCATTAAAACATTAATGTATTAATCCTCAAATATATAAAAGTGCTAACAACGATAGTCTTTTTATTTTTGCGGTATTTTTCAAACCAACCATCAATTCCAAGATTTACAACCTTGGGCCAGATGGAGAAATTCCTGGCGTAAAAAGGGAAACTAATAAGACGTTTATGTTTGTGCCATTCCGAACGCTTCCGAAAAACTTTCAACCGGCCACCTCTGAGACCAGAAGAAAAGTACCATTCTACCAAAAAAATTGTCAAAGGCATTCACGCACGAGCTTTAGGCTTTCTCTGTGCATATGCAATGCAATATAGGTATGCAACCTATATAGGTAATTACAGCATGCTTGAAGAATTTTCTCTGCGTCATTGGGTTTTATAAGTATATCCTCAACCAAATTAAGCAATTTTTTCAACATTGCCTACTGACCTAAATTTCCATACTACTATGGTCACACATCTTATTTTCCACTTAAACTGAATCATGTCATGTTGTCTCTTTAGTCCCATGGTGACTTTAGACTTATAACAGGAAAAACCTATGTGTAGATTATCATTTATGAACAACTTTCTATGTATTGATAATCTTTCCTATAAAGTTTAGCCGTAGGGAGTTTGATATTAGAATGGCCTTTCTCTTGATTCAGTTGAGAAATATTTCCGCAGATGTTATATAAACCCACGTAATCTCTATTTGGCTTACTACATAAACTGCTACACTTTTTTACCACCCAGTAGAAAATATATAATTCTTTGAAAATATGGCAGTAATGAATATGTACGACATTTTTCGTAATTTATTGAATTGCTAGTTCAGCGAAATATTTTAGTAAATATTTTTTTGTCCACAAAATCATCAACCCCAACATTATATTATGTCATATAATAAACGTGTCAACTCACCTTGTCACTTGCACACAAAGCAAACAATAAACTTCACATACGAACAATAATCAATGTACTGGCAATTCAATGCATTTTTCCAATTGCTTTATAGCCTCGCATGGAGTTTGATGGATAATTAGGTAACATCCTGCCGCGTGTACCCTGCGTCTAGTCTAGGTTATCATCAACCAAAGCCTGAATTACTGAGGCTTTTCACAATTTAATGCATCCTGCACAATGCACAATGAACTATGCACACGCGACTACCTCAAATTATGAACAAGCATTACGCCGTATTGCAAATTACATAATAATAGGAACGGCCATGAATTTATAACAGTTTTGGTGTGTTTTTAATATAATTACTCGTCAAAACTGAGATCCCTTTGTAACTTAAGTCGTTATGTTTAATTTAATATAGGCACAGAATAATGGTTACCTAGAATTATGGAAAAATCTAAAAGATATTTTAATTAGTATAAGCAGCTATTTTATGAGGTAAGGGCAGGGGTGGACTTGGGAATTCGGGGACCCTAGTAACATTTTCAATCGAATCCCATATTAAACTACGTATATTCTTTTAGGCGACCAAAAATTACCTAAAAATGGCGAAGGACGCCCAAATGGTCCAATTTAATAAAAACTGCTATGTTTGCGTGGGTGACATTAAGTTTTACTCATTTTTGACTGGCAGATTCACAAGTTCAAATATTGTGTGACATTTATTATCCATATATGTATTAACTATTGCATGAATGCACCTATTTGCAATGGCTTCCATTGCTCTATGATCAAAGGTAGGCTGTGTGTTGTGTTTCAAGTTCGGGTATGAATTGTGTATTTTATATTCGAAAATGAGTATTTTATTATCTAACTAAAAATGGTCAACGAACCCTTGAATACATAATACCATTTATGTATAACAAGTTGCCATACGAATTTAATAACAACTGCTCTCTGACGAAATTCTCACTGATGTTAAAGTGTTGGCTTTTGTTGGTAACAAATATGAAGGTCTCCTTGGTTGCATAGCTCCTTTATATCTGCTGTATTTACGCTATTTTGCTCTTTCTTACATTGCCTATTGAACAAATATGACGGTCTCCTTGATTGTATAGCTCCTTGATATCCGCGAGTATCTATAAAATTATTTAAGTGTTACTATTATATTAAGTCTATCCTCACTGTAACAAAACTGCTGTTTTTCTTTATTTCTTAATTTGTTTAATACTTACTAAATCTTGATATTTTTTATAATATTATTTAATTGATATTATGTAATTGGAGTCTAGTATCTATATAACAAAACTGTTATGCTGTTTTCATTTTGTTTTCAAATATTTTTTTATAACTTGTGTATATTGATCACAACATGCGTGCACCTATATTGTTCTGATTTTGCGCTACATTTGTATGATTATTGTTGTATTATATAATATTGTTGAACTAAACTCCTGCTTACAAGCTGCTTGCAGTGGCTTAGCGGGTGCTAGTTTCCATTGTATGTAATTAATATTATACAATAAATAAATAAATAATTGTGACAAAAAATACATTAACAAATTGGTGGAAAAAATTTACACCAATTTTTTATCCTTTTCTTTAATCGTTCGTTTTACCTAGAGTATGGACAGCTTTTCAGCCTTTATGGACTGCACGCCACTGCTTAATTGCCCCAAAACATTTATTTATTAAGTGTTCAATACAAAAACAAAGTGATGAAATCTACTGACACAAACTAATTTGTTTTAAAATAATGGTTTCCTTAATTATATCCAAATCCTGTGCGAAACCCGAACTATATACCTATGTATGCTCATGTTATTACACTTAAAATACTTTTTTATACAATACTTTAAATAAATTATATCATGCATATTATATAATTAATTTACAGTCTTTTATGTATATATAGAAGAGAATTATACAGTTACAGATCACAGTTTTTTCGGGTCGATATTTTAAATTTAGTACGGCAAATTTGTGTTCCAACGTCAATTGGTCGTTTTTAATTTAATGTGAATTCCACCATAATGGTTATTTTAATATTTAAAAAATGTGTATATTTTATATTTCATTATATTATCAAAGCAGATGGGGTAAAACTTTTTTTTAAATCACCGTTAGCCCCCAAATAATTAAAGGTGCCTCTAAAATCGCGAAAAATCAATTCCTTTAATGGAATATATTTCATAATGTAAAACAAAAATAAATAAATTACTTCTAATCCGTACTAGATATTTACTAAACTTTTTGATGAAAACAAAAGATCATTAGGTTTAGGCGAGTATTAAGTTTTGTATGAAACGGGCAGCGCAGCCGTTCCTCTTAAATTAGTCGATGTATGCACATAATCTATTAAATGTGCTACAGCTTTTCTTATAAATACATTTTCAAGATAGTAGTAGATATAGTACGAGTAGTTCTTAATAGACATCTGAAATTAATATTTTTTTAATATTTACGGAGTATCAATAAAATTATGAAGTACCTTAGGAAGATTTTCACAATGAGCAAACACCCCATTTCTCACTCAGAGTAATTTTAAAAATACACGAACTTTGAGAATTATTTACAAAGTAAGTAACCCTACTCATTTGCGAATTTTTTAAAATGATTTAGTGATGCAATGCACAAAAAATGTTAATCTAATACAAAGCCCGTGTTTTACATTAATAAAACCGACGCAATTAATTTTATAAGAAAGATCTTTCCCTGGCAATACTGTTTTTTTTCGTTGGGTTGGATGCGCTGCGTACACACTTTATATCATAAACAAAAACTGATGTTCGCTCCTTTTTGAATTCTGTGATTCGACTTCTCTACTACCGTAAAACACACAATGTATTTATTGTTATTTCATTTTTTTTATTATTTGTATGTAAAGAATAATGTACATTCTTACATATTACAAGCAAATTCTAAACAAAAAGTATGTATTATATATGTTTTTATCGTCCCAAAATTTCTCAATGTACATGTAAATAAAAAAAGTTTATTAGGTAACAAAAATATTTAATTTGTCTACATACTAATTAATTATTTACCACTCAGAGCCACAGTCATTTTAAAAAAACGTTCAATATTTCTTAAAAAATAAGTGAAAAATAAAATTTGAAATGAAAAACTATTATGGTGGCCCTTTCCAGATTAAATATATTTTTTTCTAGATCTAAAAGTATTTCATCATATCACTGTACCATAGATTAGGGACCTGGCTAATGAATAACGTAATGTCGTAAGTTACAAAAAAGTTTTTACTGCAAAAATCACAATTCAAGCAAGATACTTTTCGTTTTTTAATGTAAAAAAATAACATCTTCAGTAGATACCTTATTTCAATAGCTTAAAATACGATAATGACGGAAAAAATCTATTGATTCTTGCAAAACACTATTGCATACAACTTTTGTGTTAACAAATCCCACAGTCGCTCCCGGGCAGCTGAGTAGATTCCCAAGGTTTGCACGCTTGCGCGGTTTGCCGCTGAAGCCCCACTAGTATGTTATTTAGGAACTTTTTTTTAAGGCAGAAAGTCCCATAGTTGCTAAATTCATAAATACGGAATTTATTTCGGACTCGCTTTCGGGTGGTATTACCTTTACGGACGGGTGGAATTTAATCACGAAATTTGTATGGCATGCTCTTCAAAGTGTGGTAATGTATTAATTAATGTATATTTTTTATAGGAATTCACTGCGCAAATTCACTTTGGAGAAAACAGTAAATAAACAGCTACTAATGAAATGTGTACATTAGAAATTAAAAATTCCAAAAGTTAGACGGGTATTTTTGTACCCACAGCTAATTAGATTTAGGGACTCCTCAATGATTTTCAATTTTTGCTTTACAACCACCATCTCCAGACCATTTAGAATTTACCAAAACAAAAAACATTACACTTCTTAAACACGTAATTTTCTCTCCGCAAGAAGTCATAAATTAACACATTACATTATGCATTATTTATAATTGAAACATACGAATTCCCGAGATACCATCCTGCCACGTCGGCAATAATTTTATTCTGCATTCACTGATCGATTGCACAAGATGGGTATTCAATGAAAATCGGATTATATCTTTATTTATCCTTGTATAATAACGGCATGTTAACATTTCATTTAAATAGTTAACTGCGACATCGAAGTGCAAACTTAATGTAAAGATTATCGTTATGAGACACTACTAATATTATAAATACCATCTTCGAGATGTGGAATATTGAGTAATTTTATCATTATTTTAGATTAAATATATATTTTTTTAATTGTTATGTATATGTATGTGTTATCGTTGAGATTTTTACGGGTGTAAGATGTAGAATAATTTTCTTGGTTTACCCGCGTAATGTAGTCCTTAGAAGGACTTTTTAACTCCTGACGTTTCGGACAAATCACGTTGTCCATCTTCAGAGGCCTTATGTCTTGAGTTTTGTTTTGAACCGATCGCTTGCGCGTGCCGTTCAAACCACAAGTTAAAACCTAAGTGATTGGATATCATTTTAATAGTCTAGGACGCAGCACGCGTGTTGATAAAGGAGCGGTGATAGGGGTGGGGGTAGGGGTGGTGCCTTAAACAGGCTGTTTGTAACCTGATGGTTTTATTTAAAGATGTTGGGGGTAGTTCTAAGAATTTTGGAAGTGATGTTATCGGGGAATTTTGATCAAGCAAATTTGACAGGCAATTTTGACACTATTATCTTTTTTTACGTATTAATGTTTTTTTTTAACATCTGTTTTGAGCTTCAATGGCGGTAGCAATAAGTTGCTCGAACGCATTAAGTTGACTTATTTGTACCTATGAATTTTATTTTAAGTGTGTTCCCATACCTTTAATTTACAGTCTGAGAATAATTCGAAGGTCGACATCGCTGCAGTACTTCAAAAAGTTCTGAAGCGAATGGTTGCTGACTGCACACCCAGCCGCGCACCATAATTGACAAATTATGAAATGAATGCTTGTATTCGAGATTTTAGAAAAATATGTTAGTAATTTTTGTATTTTTTTTTTATTCAAAATGTTTTTATTTATTTTTCAATTTATTTTATTTTGTTTATGTGCCGAGATTTTATGTCACTTCAATAAAAGTTTATAAATATTTGTGTAACTTCATTGAATTTAAGTAGGCACTACTGAAAACCAGCTGCACTCCGTGTGAGCACTGACCTTTAAAACTAAATTATATGCTAAAATAAAATATGAATGGTAAAGTTATTGACAAATAAATGTTGTTTTTTTTCTTTGATAAATGTGTAATTACTTTGTGGAATCATAATTAATAAAATTATTTAAAATGGCTTCATGTACACCACTGTTTAATATATAAATATCAACATGCTTCGGAATCGAAGCTTCCCTTATCGGGATACACTTCATTATTATTATTATTATTACTAAAAGTAGGGTTAAAACTTTAAATTGTTTAAGATGATTACATGGAAAGGCGATTTTTTTTTTGAAATGACCTTGCATTAGACTTTAGATAAATAAATAACAAAATCAAATTCACAAATCAAATTATTAAATAAAATAAAAACAAATTACGATGTTTCTCCTTTGGTCGTTATTTTCTGTTTGTTTTATATTATTTTTAATTATTTTATAAATAAACAATACATGTATAAAATGACTGGTGTACAAATTGCAAGGTTTCAGAAAATTATTACAACGATCGGTACCAATGACATGTCTCTATGTAATATCTAGTAAATGGTTATATACATTTTACCGGGCGCGGTAAGTACAATGCTAGGGAATGATACGCGATAAAGATGGGAAAGTATATGAAAAACGTGTATAGAGTATAAGTGTCTGTGTATATTTGTATGTGTGTGTATGTGTATGTGTATGTTCGAGCGTGTATGAGTACCTATGTGTAGGAATAGTGCTAGAGCTTGAGAGTTGTGATTGCGCATTAATGTTACGAGTAATATTTTTCTTAAATGACGGTAGGGAGTCCAAAAAAAGGCGAGATTTAGGTTGGGATAAAGATTATTAAATGTTTTGCAGCGTTTGTTTTATTGTTTAATGTGTAAAATAGTTTGGTATGGCGAGTACGTTTCGATGGTACGTTAAGGTTAATTTGAAATGAGAGTTCAGGACAGTCTATTTTATTATTTCAAATTTTATACAGGAATATAGTGTCGGCCACAGTTTGCCGTATTTTCAGAGAATGGAGTGCAGAATAAACTGTAAAAAACTGTATAACTGTGTTTACGAATAAACTGTCAAACTCAAATATCTAAGATAACATCAAATCATAATGTACAGTTGTTTCACAATCGTCATAAATCTACAAAAATGTCCGTTAAATAAGTATGAAGTTATTAAAATGTATTAACAGAGGTCATTTGTAAACATCTTCGAAGATGGACAGTAGCTCCCTTGCCCGAAATACACAGCTCAGATCCACACTTCCCTAGTACCACCGTTTATTGGTCTATTCATTATACCTAAATTGAAACTTTCAATAAATAATTATGTCTAAAAAAGTGATGCATATTTTTATGCGATTTTTTAACAACCAACAACAAAATGTCATAGACCTTGGTGTTGCTATAGTAATGAAGGTTCCAAAATAATAAATATCAACAATTAAATGCCAAACTACATGAAATTGTATTTCCGAATTTCAATTATAATTATTTACTTTCCATAATGGCAGCTTTTTGAATATTTTTAGAAAATGAAGGCACAAGCATTACGGGAGGCCAACGTATAAAGAGACAAAAATCTAAATAAGAATAACATAATATGGTATTTAAGTGTTGAAAATTGACACACAATACTTGAAAAAGATCGTTTGAATGCAATTTTTAATTTTAATGAAGACATTGTGCAATCTTTCAACGAAAATGCATGTTTTTTAACATTGTTATGCATATTTTCTGAATTGATTTGAGATGCTGCCATAACTCGTCAATGACGAAATACTTTTAAAAAGACATTTATACCTACAGGCTATTATAACGCAGTTTTTACATTGACCCAACGGTTTAATGATTTTCAACGTTCGCAAAGTGTGTCAATAATATTTGATAATATTTTTGGTTTTCAATGCTTTGATGTACTTTATAATCGTTGCAAAGTTTCTTCTTTAAAAAAATGTATTTTGAGGCAACGGAAAGAAGTGGGAGGGAAGATAAATTTTTAAAAATTATGTTTGTTTATCATTAAAAACCTTTTAAACCTGGATATTTTTTTAATTTATTTACCTCAAGGTCTTTGTCATCTTTGGGGATGCTGTGTAGAGGATAGGAAGGAGTGTACTTAGATGTTGTAGAGACCCATGTAGTATGAAGGAAACACAGAAGCCAGCAGATCATTCCACAGCCGAGCTGTTGAACACAAGAACGAGTCGTAGAAGCGTCCAGTTCTCATGTGACAAATATCAACCGTGTGCAAATGTTGGGCCCGCGTTTGGTGTGTTTCCCGACTATGCACCGGTGTCGAAGGGATCAATAACGCTAGTTCCTCAGAGCATCTTCCATTAAAATACCAGTAGATCTCTAAACAAAGAAACAAATATATTCATTTGAAAATTTTATTTCATTTCAAACATTTATTTTTTTTAAATAAATCTGTATAATAAAATTCTTGAGTAGGTACCTACTTGTGTTTTCCATTTTGAAAATATTCTACCCAATCAAACCTTCTTCTTTTGAATATGTAATCTGTGGCTAACCAGAATGGTATATCTGTGTGCTAACCTCAATACAACATGGCGGGTTCAATTTTTTTCATACTAATTTTAAAACGTTATAGCAACAGTTTTACAAATTGGATTTCATTCAAACTAGTCTCTAAACCTTTCCGGCACTAATAAGAACAAACTGTGTTATTTTACGATAGAGTAGAAATCGGGGACGGACAGAAAAACAAACATTAATTTTTTTATGATTCCACATCCAAATATAATTATTTATGAAAACTAGAAAGATTTTTATCTAATTGGAAAAGCAACACCTTTTTGTTCTATTAATTATTTATTAATGATCATAATCACTTCTGCCATTACTCAATCTGGCAATAGTTATTGGAACGCCGAACACCCACGACAAAATTTCGTAATAACTTAGTTGTTTTTTGTAAAATTTTACATATTGGATTTCATTCAAACTACTCTCTAAACCTTCCCGGCACCAATAAGGACAAACTGTACTATTTTCAGCTAAATCGATTTAGTAATTTTCGAAAAAATCGCGGACACACAGACAATCATTCATTTTTATATATATAGAAGATTTGAAATTTTTGAAATTCCATTATCTTTTCCAGAAATTACATACAACCACTGAAATGCACATAAAATCATAAAAGTAAAAGGCAGAACGAGGATTCTTCGAGCTTTGTGTCGAAATTTGATTTGTGCATACACATTTTTTACGAGCTTGCCCAACGTAACGACGGTTTACGTTTAGGTATATTTTTTACGTTAGCCACCTGTTGGTATGAAGATGGTACTAAACAAATTTTAATTAACAAATACGTCCACAGGTCGCGCTAAATAGCAAGCAAGCCTTTTACGGTGTATTTATTTTAGTTTTAATGGAGTTCAGGATATTTTTATCCCCGGTGAAAACCATTAAATTTGGTTCATTTACGATGTTTCTGTAATTTAACGATGTATTTAATAAGATTTTAGTCACTTTAGTGACAAATAATCGACGTTTATAAGGAAGATTGTACAGAAATTTTAAAAAGGAGTGTTACTAATTAACTATCACAATAATATCAGCAAAATTAAAAATACCACTCCACATTTTTTTATGTTCTTTTACATTCATTGTGAAGCCCAATTTCTTTCAAGAACAATGCCCCCCAACAATGGTTTATAATCAATTTATAATTATTAATTATTTTTATTGAAATTTAAAAGCCTCATTTTAATATTTAATAATATGGGAATAAAAATGGAGTATTATATTAAGAAATCTTGAATTTGAGATATTATATCGATGAAGATGACATAAATTGAACTGGTCTCATTAGCTAAGTTGGTAAAGCGGATGCCGGTTCGTTCGTGTCCCAGATGCGACTGAAATCTTTTTATTTTCTATCGTTTTTTTTCAGTTTTCATGTTTCATTTAGGTTATGTTAATTTTATTTTCTACAATGATTAAATGGTTTATAAATCTCATTCGTTTTATTGTCAATCTGTCAGTGGTCGAGAGGTGAGGTCTTCGACTACAAATCCAGGGTTCACTGGTTAAGCAATCACTTTGAGGTTTGATATATTATTAACACTTTGTATTAAACCACTAATTTAATTACGAACAGGTTTCGCTTTGCTCAAGGATCGTCAGGGTAAAATTTATTGTTTCGTTTAAAACATATTATTGAAATAGTACGCGCTATTCCACAATTAAATAAAATAAAATATTCTTGTTATTTTTAATTATTATATAGTATATATGTTGCACTTTCAAGGGTGGGAGATATTCTTAGTATCGCCCTGGTGAAAGACCACCATTCTGAATCCAAATATTGCTTGAAATGGCTTTAGCCGTATTTAGACAGATCTAAATATCCAGGTACTTCCCCACCTTCCTCTACCCCATCATCTTCCCCTCCCCACTACCCCCAGTGTCACAACATATCTCATTTGGGGATGCCATAGACTGGCTTCCGACGGTTGAGAGCAATTGGGAATCTTGTGCGGTATGAAAGGTTGCGGAGACAGCAGGCTTACTTGATCTCTGAACTTTGTTTCAACATAAGACCTTTTAAGGTGACCAAACTTCTTTGCAGGTACATGTAGTGAAATATTTATCTTTGTACATCTACGTCAACTTCAGATGCTTCAAATGGCTCATTTTAGATAGATTTTTACAAAAAATACATTTAAATTGTATCATAACGTTCTTCATATTTTAACATATCAAGATATGTAAGGTATTTTTTAATGTGAATAACTACCGGACAAAAGTCCCAACCGCCCAAAGTGAGTAAGACTATGTGATCCGCAATTGCGAAATGTTGTTGAGGATAAAGAGAGTGGGGTGAAAAAGCCGTTGGAAAAGGGGAAGTTGTGGGAATTATCTGGCTATTCGACTTGACTTGCTCCATGACTCAACATGAGTCGACTTGCTACATGACCCAACAGAATTACCTGGCTATTCGACTCGACTTGCTACGTGACTCAACAGAATTCAGAGCGATGCTTGAAACCCATCTCTTCGGAAAGTCATATCCATGAATGGTACACTTGCAAACCTAATTTACATATCGAAGCTAGCCAGTTAGTACCTACCTAAAGTCATTCACAAAAAAAAAATTAACCGTTCATAGCGCAACATTGTAAATAACCATAAAAATTGTAATTGTAAATAATTAGCATCAAAAATTTCAGTTAAACTCCGAGTACAATTTTTTTAGCTTCTTTCGGTAATTTAAAAAAAATCTGTTATAATTTCGAAAAAAAATCAAGAATATTAAAAATAAATACCAACTCATCTTTAGCGATAACTATCTAATAAATTAAATCGATTACAAATAAGAATGAATTAGTTACTGTAATATCATGTAATGTTTGGTGTTTTCTAATATTGTGGCCCGTGCGCGCAAAATGATATCTTCCAAAGCTGAAACTTTATTATATATCGTGTTAATCTGGAGTGATCTACCAGGTGTAGGTAAGGATGTTTCTGTATTTGTTTGTACAGCACCCTTGAGGTGATTTTTTACAAAAACGGTGCTACGGAAATCATCCAATTATTATTATTGTAATCAAAATCTGGTAATCAAATACGACTAAAGTGATTTCAATCAGCGTTTCGATTTTGAATGGTGATCTTTCACCAGGGGATACTGATAGTATCTTATGCATGCAAATCATATATATTAGAATACGAAGTGTAATATGCTATGCTATGATAAATTGCTATGCACTTTAATAAAATGCCACCCGGCTTTTCGATAACACCGCATAAAAAAAATAAATGCCAAACCACGTTACGAGTTTCTGCGGGATATTTATTGCATTTTTCATTGTACATTTCTACCACTCTTACGTATGAGATGAATATTTTCTCTTGTGTATTCGTTAATTTGATAAATGACGACGGAGTTTTCCGGGCAATCAATTCTAATATTTTCTCTTCGTTTATATTTTCTCTTCGTTTAATCACTGGAATGCGTAGGAACCTACCAAAGTTTTCACATTAATGGTCTATTGCTTGCTAACCTGAAATTAACGTAACGTTATTGTCCACCTTCTTGGAGCTTGGCTTCCGCTGCATTTCCTCTATTTTATGCAAAACCCAGTAAAAAATTTCGAATTTCGAATTTTTTTCGAACTGTTTTTTCTTTTAATTTTTAAACTATCAATTTGTGTTTGAATTCCATTTTAACAAATTATTAAACAAAAACAAAAACCTTTCTAACTTTCTTCAACAAAAAAACAAACAGCTTTTAATACAAATTTATGTATATATGTACCTCTGTGTAGAGGTAGTTTAACAAAGGGTAAGCCAAAAAAGTTTCTTGTGCTAACAGTGGTTAAGTACAGATGTTTTATTAGAAAAAACAAAATAAGTGGAAAGGGAGAGATGAAGGGGAAGATAGAATCGGCACAGGAGATGATCTAGATACATTTTATACTCGTGCATCAATTTTTGGTCGTACGTATTACTTCGGTTCGATATTTTGGAAGGGTATTGTGAAGAATGTTGATATTGTGAAATTGCTCGTTATATTGCGTACAAATACATGGAATTGGAGAATATATAATAAGATTTGTCCTGGATGCGGGCAAATGAAAAAATCGGATTGTCGGGTTTGTCTTGATGGTATGTGATTTTTTTAAAAGTTAGTGAGCTCTGGCGAGTCCAGGCTATTATTCATAATTTTAAACAACAAGATTTGATCAAATATCAAGCGTTGCGTTTGAAGCGTGATGAAGTTATGGAATTTTAAGGATTCGGTATTATTTGTAAAGTGTAAATTAAATTTACCAATTATGTGCTTAAAGAATTTACGTTGAATGCTTCCGATTCTTTCAGTATGGGCTGGGTTTAAAGGTGTCCATATAGGTGTGCAATATTCTAAGTGAGGGCGGATATAAAGTATTTATGTTGCGAAAAGGTTTTGAAAAACGAATTATAAATTCCAGCATTTTATTGGCTTTATTGATAACCTTATTAGTTTGTTTGATAAAATTTATTTTCACATCCAGTGTTACCTAAAATATCTATGGTATATATAGTATTTGTGTCAGGAGTGAGGCCCAAATGTTCCTGAACATTGTACCCGTCTAAAGATGCCCGCTGTAAGGTGAAACGGTTTGAAACGGTGCGAAAAGGTTTTGAAAAACGAATTATAAATTCCAGCATTTTATTGGCTTTATTGATAACCTCATTAGTTTGTTTGATAAAATTTATTTTCACATCCAGTGTTACCTAAAATATCTATGGTATATATAGTATTTGTGTCAGGAGTGAGGCCCAAATGTTCCTGAACATTGTACCAGTCTGAAGATGCCCGCTGTAAGGTGAAAGCGGTCCGAACTGAAATAAACAAGTGGGAGAAAGTTACAAATGTTAAATAATAACAAAATAAAAATCATTCTATGCACCATTGTGTTATAGACGATTTCTACAGCATTATTTAAATGGTAAAAATCGTAACGGTGAGAATTTATCAGAAACTAATAATACCTTCTCTCTGTGAATTATTGTAGTTTATTATTACTGTGTACATAATTATGAATAATTAATCGTATTAAAGGCAGCCCTGATTTAGTTAGCCTAATTAAATATAAATATAAATAAATTAATTTTAATATTCCAAATAGAACTACTCGATAATTTTTTTATTCAATTGTAACAATAATTTCAGAACTGAGTCATTCCAAAACTCGCTTGTACCTAGACTCCACGCAGAAGGAAATATTTTTTAAGAGGTATTAGATATGCTCGACTGCACAGAATGCAAATACAGAAAGACTATAATAGCATACATCCTCAACAATTATTAATATGATACGTGTTTAGAGCATACATACGAGTGAAATTGCTGTGCGTTTTGTATATTCGCCTTTATATACGCAATGTTATTGCTGAATTTGTATGTGAGACATATTAAATATTTAGTTATTGTATTTCATGAAAACGATCCATTCTATCAATTTACCTACTAAAATATGTCGACCCATTGGAATAACAAGGTTCCATCTGACACGGAAATGTTATACGATAATGAGCCTTAAAGTTGCTCTCCCTAGGACACATTTTCGCATGATATTGTTGTGTCATATGGAACCTTGTTATTACATGGGGTCGTTGTTTTATATTTGTATAGTACAATTTAAATTTTATATCACAGTATGTAAAAGCCCCTATATAATAATTTTATAAATATTCAACCATCACAAACATATTAGCATCAAGTTTCAAAAAACTATTAATCAACAACAAAAAATCAGACTATCATGAACGAATATGGAATTTGTGTAGATATACCAGTGGCGTGCGGTCTATAAATGTTTAAAAGCTGTGCCTACCCTAAGAAAAACGAACCAAACAAAGAAATTCAACGATAATAGAAAAATACGACAAATTCCTGAACAAAACATACTTTTCCATGAATTTCTAGAGGAACTTGTACGTCCATTTATTCAGTTAGTTACAACAAAGATGATAAAATAATGAAGATGATAAAATAGACATTTTCAAATAGTCAATGAAAAACGCACGCCACTGAGATGTAGATACATCTCTACCCAGTGAGCGGGCTGCCTATTGCTACTGTAGGGCTTTTATTTATTTTTATTTCAAAGAATTGTAAACTGTGTTTTATGTGCTAGCGGTATTTGTTAATGGAGGGTATAAGATAGAATTTGGGTGGAGACGGAGGGGGGGGGGGGGTAAGTGGAGTTAATGTAAAAATATATGCATTTATATACTCGTATTTCAGTGCACTCTTCTGCAATGGATGAAATGGGAGCGTAGAGGTGGTAGTATTTTAAATATGACAAAAGTCAACAACAAAAAGGGTGTTTTGAAGAGGTGATGATTCAATAATTAATGAATACTTTTTAATTAAATTAATTATAATACTTTGTTAAAACCACTGTATTTAATGCGTAAATATCTTAATATTTTGTATGTTAATTTACAAAGTTATTTTACATCATTTAAAGAATACTTTTAAACCTAGAGTGGTATTTTGGTTCTTTTTTAGGAAGATTCCTTATCATTTTCTTTAGGTTTAAAGACTTCTTGCTTAACTGCGGAATTCCGGAGAGACATAGTAAAAAAAATCCTAAACAGATTGTTAAGAGATTACTTGAAAACTCAAATTGATGAAATATCTTCACATTACGAAAGGTTTTTAACCAAAACTTTTAAAAACAATTACATTATATTCTAATATTTATTAATTCATTTCAATTTATTTTTTAATTAGCATAAATACGCCTTTAAATACGTTTTGTAAAAAGGTACCTACCTCAATAGATGGTAATGACCTAATTATTCTGTCACTACTTCTAAAAGTAACATGTGCATTTATATTTCCATATACTCGTATAATTGTAAAGCTTAATAGCTAATAATGTTTAAAGTTGATAATAACCCAGTTGGTAACTTGCTAAAAATTGAGTTTTTCTCTTGTTAAAACCACGCAAATATTGATATTTTTAATGAATTTCATTTGGTGAATGACAGCTGACAGATGTCATCCAAGAGATCCAGAACCGAAGTTAAGCAAGAAGTATTTAAGCCTGAGAAAGGAGATAAGGAATCATCCTTAAAAAGAACGAGAATAGGCCTCCTGTTACCAAAAATAAAGTAATATTGTTCCTCATTTAGTTTTCCCATTTCTGATATTCCCATAAGGATTTCTAGTAATAAGAATCAATTATTATTCTATTTTATTGCAACATAAATTCTGATTCAGCCATTCATAGTCGATATCTTGGTTTTACCAGCATTAGCCAGCGTTGTATTACGTATGTTGAATATTGTTTCAACATTTTCCATTCAATTGATTCTCCTTCCGGTGGTGCGTAGGCCTCTGGTTAGTCGTGTAAACACGGCTTCCATTGGAGCAATAATGCCTAATAATTATTATTAATTTGGAAATTTCTCAGCAAAAATCATGCCGCAATGACTTCTGCTAACGAGATTACTAACGAGATCTAGGTGCCCGAGCTAATGAAGTGTTAAATAATGTCAGGTAAATTAGAAAGAAAAATAAGACGACAGCCTCTTACTCAATTTAGTATTTCCCCTGCAGTAAAATATTATTTTTCCTTTTTATAAAATTATTTTTATAAACAATAATTATTAATTATATAATTGAAAATACACTTCGTATATACCACTTTACTTGGTATATACAAAGTGTATTTTCAATTATATAATTTTGAATGTGTCATCAAAGAAAGACTATTGAAATATCTTGAACAAAACAAAATTCTCACCTCAAAACAATACGGTTTCAGACGACGATCTAACACTAAATGTGCAGCTTTCGATTTCATATCAAATCTGCAGAAACATATTGACCATGGAGATTTTACAGCGGCAATATTTATTGATCTAAAGAAGTCGTTTGACACGGTGGACCATAACGTATTGATCGAAAAACTGAAACATTTGGGTATTGTTGGTACTCCTCTGGAACTTTTCAGATCTTACCTATCAAATCGCTTTTCGGCAGTAGAACTGGGTGGAGAAATGAGTGAATTGGGTGAAATAACATGTGGAGTGCCACAGGGATCAATTCTTGACCGTTGCTATTTCTAATATATGTTAATGACATAACAAAGTGGGGCATTAAAGGAACTCTTCAACTTTATGCGGACGATACTGTAATTTTTATAACAAAAAAAACCTAGCGGAACTCGAAATGGAAATGAATGCCGATGTTTCCCATCTCACAACCTGGTTGAGAATAAATAAACTGACCCTTAACGTAAAAAAAACGCATTATTTACTATTCGGCAACAAGAAAAATTCCAGCCTCGATATCAAAATTGGTGACAACTGCCTCGAAAAGAAAGAAAACGACAACAAAATATTTGGGCCTTATAGTAGATTCTCAACTCTCGTGGGATCTCCACATAAATCATGTAAAGGAGAAAATTACCCCCATAACTGGTGTGCTATATAGACTTCAAGGATTACTACCCATTCCGTTACTAACTGCAGTATATTACGCCATGGTACATTCACACATTTCCTATCTCTGCTGTATCTGGGGCTTTGCCTCGAAGAAATTGATTGCTGATCTGCAGGTGGTTCAAAACCGAGCCCTCAGAAATGTTTTTGGACTTCCATGGGACACTCATGTCAGAGACATCTACTCAGTTTCCGGTATCCTTCCAATCACGATCCTTCCTAAGTATGAAATCACCAGCACCATCCTACAAATTACTCAACAATCAACTCACACTAACGTCAAGCCACTTTACAATCAAGACATCCACAACCACAATACTCGAAATAACAATAAAATCCGCATTCCTCAAACACACACTACAAAATATGGAATAAAATCTTTAAACTACATTGCCTACACACTTTATAATTCGCTTCCAGATATGTACAAAACCATCCAGAAAAATAAAAAATCCCAAAATGATGGTATAAAGGAATACTTTTTAAGGATTTTAAAAAATGAAAATCAGTAAATCCATATTTGTATATTTTGTTGTTCCCTTATATGTTTTCTCTTGTGTGTTGTTCTATTTAACTTGGCCTTATAAAATTATTTCTGTCTGTATGTGAAACTTCTATTTTTGATATTTTGCTGTCAATGTAAAATTGTATGTACTATCTCCTACTTATGTATTGTAAATTCCTCCCGTCCTAAAATGAGTTTTGAAACTCATCGGGATTGCTTTAGCAAGAAATAAATATATAAAAAAAAAAAAAATAATAATTAATAATGATGCCACAAAGTTATCAATCATTTGAAGAAATAATTATTAGCCTGAAACACTCATCCAAATTGAAAAAACCTTCCGAGAAAAGGTAAATGTCGCCGACAGGACTCGAACCTGCACCCTTCTGATTGCCGGTCAGATGCTCTATTATTATTTTTCCTTTTACTTGTGTATGTACCGGAGTCAACGCACCTTTATAAGTTTCATGGGTATGGAATGGTTCATATTTTTCTTGCTCTATTTCACAATGTATTAATTCAAAAGTATATTTGCGGCATGTTCCAGAGCGGTAGATACTCTCAGTATCGCCCTGGGAAATAATAATAATAATAATAATTTGATGATTTGTATAGCGCCGTTTTTGTGAAAAATCACCGCAAGGGCGCTATAAATATGCATTCAAAACCACCATTCAAAATCTAAACGTTGTTATAGATAGCTTAAGCCGTATTTGGTGACCAGATCTGAATATCCAGGTCCACAACCTCACAACTGGCCCAAAATATCTGAAAAAAACCCTTGACTCGTTGCAGAAACGGGCGGTCTGTTTGATAGATTCGCCTATTTTAACAAACGGATTACAATCTTTGGACATAGATGGGAATGCTTTCCTTGTTCTACCGTTATTTTAATGGAAAATGCTCTGAGGAACAAGGGTCATTGATCCCTTCGGCACCGGTGCATAGTCGGGAAACACGCCAAACGCGTGCCCAACGGAGAACGGGTCGCTTCTATGACTCGTTCCTGTGTTCAATAGCTCGGCTGTGGAATGACCTGCCGGCTTGTGTTTCTTCCATCCTACAACATGGGTCTCTTCAAAACCCAGATTCACTCCTTTCTATCTTCTAAAATACCCTCCACACAGCATCCTCAAAGATGATATAGCCCTTGAAGGAAATTATTTCCCTCAGAGCCTCCTGTGTGGATTTATTGTAAAAAATAAGAAAAGATGGTTGGGAGCAGTTGGGACTCGTTCGTGGTACATAAAATGGGTGAAAACAAGGGCTTCGTCATGTTGGTATAGCTGTAATTAATTTATGTTGTTTAAGTACTTGTCTATATTATTTATTTATTGCTATTTTTTATAATGTTATTTCAAATCCCGGGGAGAGATGAAATTGGACGAATTCCATATAATATAATATGTATATTAAAATGTAATAAAATTTAAAAATATTGTAAGCGAAAAATACAAAAAGATGAAAACGGAAAAAAAAAAAATTATTTTAGAAATCTTAAACATCAGGAATTGGCTCCATCGCTTATAAATGGGACCCTGCCATAAGTCCAGTGCTGCCATCACGAGGCTGTTTTCGCTCTTGGCTAGTCGTGTTCTGTACGTTGCAATCCGTATTTTTAATTGGGGAATCCGGGAACCCGCCCTTCTGCAAACATCTCATTGTTTATTCATCTATATTGTTTATGTACTTGTCTATTTAATTTTTATAACCTCTTCCTATCACTTATAAAGTTACTGTTTACCTAAACGGTTTAAATAAATAACTTTGTAATAATAATTGGAAAGACTGATATGGATGTTGAAAGAAGGGTGAATGCAGGAAACTTCATTAAGAGGAACGGCTGCGCGGCCTGTTTC
The DNA here is from genome assembly GCA_022606495.2 of Halesus radiatus. NCBI lineage: Eukaryota > Metazoa > Arthropoda > Insecta > Trichoptera > Limnephilidae > Halesus > Halesus radiatus. Next base: position 217,849 of record JAHDVE020011777.1, read on the forward strand.
ATTCAAAACTTAATTTTGGATCGGAGGCCAAAATACCCATCCAAACAGAATGATATTTTTTTTGATTAAAGGTTTAGTAAATATCTAGTACGGATGAGAAGTAATTTATTTATTTTTATTTTACTACTTGCAACTTAATTTTTTTGATGGCTCTCTCAAAATCATCAACAAGTCTTGAATAATGAACTTTGGCCTAATTAAATTTATCACAGCTATTTGTAGGACAATTTTCAGTATCCAGCGCCATTTCCCTCTCAAGCTATGGAGCTTTTTAATATAAACTATATTCTTATCTTCTAGCTTACGTTTTTTTAAGCTTTATAGATAATATGACATAGGTTCATACCAAATATCGAAATTTACAGTAATTTATGTATGTATTTAACTAAAAGAAGGTAAAGAATATTTTATGAAAACTTTATCTAAGATGTGTCAACTACATACAATTAAAATTAGTTTTTATTCTCCTAATTTCAATAAACCTTCATTATTTTATTGTGATTGCATAATAATCTAAAATCTTAAAGGATAAGTTTTATAACGGACAGGAAAAAATATCTAAAACTTTATTTAGAAATAAACAATAAAACTTTAGTGATTTTTGCAAATTGACGGTGTCCAAATATTTATAGACACTTAATAGATTTCCACAGTGGCATTTTCTCCAAGCCAACCTTGATTTGCAATGAGATTATAATTTCGCTTTCGGAAAGAGGAGAGGAAGAAGTTAAAAATTGAGATAGAAGTGATTCTTGTATTTTGCAATAACGCCCTTTATGTAAAATCGGAGGATAGGTTATTCCAATGATATTTCGCTAGCATTGTGCAGGGAAAATATTTTAATGTAAGGGGGAGGGATAAAACTTTAAAGATTCTCTCATAACTTTACTGAATATGGTGGCATTCTTCGGGCCACCTCTGTACAGAGTTGTTAAGATCCTAGACACTGGGTCTAAGTCATGGATTTTGAAATCTAGCCCAGAGGGTGGTTAAATGAGCTGAACTAGATAAAAATCACAAATCATTAGTTTTACGTTGTATTTTTTTTCTTTTGACTTTGTAAATTAATGTATTCGCAGTATTATGTAAATCCTGTACCCTGTCCTCCATATTTATAAACACGGTGTAAATATTACACCGCGCATAAGGTCGGAAAAGTGAAAACTGACTTCATCACCATGGGGTTGGTATGGTTAAACCGGCCTTAAACAAGGCTTAAATTCGACTTAACTATACCAGAGCAGAATCGGCGCGTAAGAGGTAAGTAAGACGCACGAATAGCTTGTAGGTAACTACTGTGAAACTACGATATAATACGTCCTAATAGAGCACTCCTCCAACCGGAGTGTAAGGTATATGAATTTCTCTGTCTTAGATCAATTCGCTAATTAAAAGCGCGGAATAGCTTTTGAATTGGTCTGCATGCAACCCACTAGACACTAACCACACGGGACTAGCCCAATCCATAGTTATATGTGTGGGCACTTGCAATATCAATGTCCATTCAGTAGTCTAACGCCAGGCACCAAAGAGAAAACGGATTATCTAGCAAACAAGAAGTATTAACACGGTGTGTGGTGTATCTGACAAGTTCCGAAGTGTTTGGTAACTGTTATGCATATTGGGTTTGTACGAGGTTACGTTAGTTAGTTATCATTTTCAATTCTATCTATATACCGAGCACTATAGCTATAGACTGACTCGTGCGGGGAGTTCAATAAGCTACTTTCTCTGTAGATGAATGTCTGCAGATGCCAGGAATCATTAGTTCATTATTGCATCTCGTGTGCACCTTCCCACTAAGTAGAAGTCATGATTCACTAGTAACTTGGAAATTAGTTTAGTTATTTGCAACTTTGTGATATCTCTGTTCCTATCTATTCTATGTATCTATTCAGCATTTACACCGGAAAAAATACGCTTATTTTTTTAGTGTCGATTGTTAGGATTTTAAATAATGAAAAACTTTACTACCAAACTTTTTAGTTACTAATTTAAAGTTCATCTTGAAAAAATATGTTTAGACTCCTTGTCAACAACAAAAAACGTGTTAAAAAATCGTTTTGGCTATTGAAATACCAACCTAAAACATTCGTTTTTGAAGGAAAAGAAATTCAGTTGTATTTATTTATTTGGGAAAACATACAGTTATAATACAATATATATTTTTACAGGTTAAATTGTTACTTTGTTGCATTAATCAGTTGCATTAAAGTTTCCGCTAAAATATTTAAAAAAATGTATGGTTGTAAATGATAAAATAAATGGAAAGAGAATAAAAAAAACAGCAGCATTATACAACATCTTGTTGTAAATTCAGGTAATACACTTTTTCTAACTATAGGGTGGCGCCAAATTACCGTTATGGTTTGGAATGAAATGGCATAATCAAGCCGTTGTTGATAGTCTATCGGTTTCATTTCTTGAACAAGCTGAACCTTATACGGGGACATGTGCAATGTGGCCAAAATCCTCTGAACGGACCTCCGCGATAGCCCCAGTTGTGCCGAACGTCTTCTTGTTGATGTTTCTAGACTGTCCAGCACACTATCCACAACACGTTAGATATTTTCTTCCGTGTGGACCGTACGTGGTCTTCCGGTACATGGAAGGTATCTTACTGTACCATGTTGTCGAAATTTTCCAACCAGGCGGTTTATTGGTGGTGCTGAAGGTCCAGTACGCACATTAAAAAAACCACGATAAGCACCCTGCGTCAAAACAGTTAACCGTTGATTTTCAAAATAAAATTCAACAACTGTTGATCGCTGTTCTGTTTTGTAGTGTTCCATTTTCCAAATTCCCCAAGTTTTCTTCACAAAATTCTGAAATAAAAAATAAAAAAATATTAATAAATTTAAAAAGTTATTAAACATTCAAACCATAACGGTGGTTTTACGCCACCCTGTATTTTCTATTGTTTTGAAAGTCAGCATACGGTTTTTGAATGAGTATTCCAGATATTTTTTTTTAGTTTTACTTACTCTTTAAGTGATATCAATAGCACATATGAACAGACAAACAAATTACGTACACATTTTCAGTGGCTACTTCAGATGGATACAAACAAAGTAGTAAAAAAAGTTTCCACTTCTGGCCGATTACAGAACAGTTTAGTTTAGAAATCGAGAGCATGAAGATAATAATGTCGTCTTTAATTTGATCGTCATATACTCGTATAACCTCTATATTTTGATCACAAAAGATTTCCTAAATAGGAAGATAATAAACGTTTTCGGACAATATTTAGAACCATTGAAATGCTTTATGAAAAGATCAAAGAATCTATGGTTGTGGCAAAAAGTTACAGTTCATAAACATATTGTGGAGTCATCGCGATTCTCAAACTATATGCTTCATTTTAAAAGAATTTGCCTAAATAATAATTATCTCAGACCTTTTATATAAAACTTGGTACAATCACCTATGCATGCATAGAGGTCTGAAAATTTTGCGTTTGTGATGTGTTTTACACAAAATTTGTGATTATTGTGCCAAAAACACGAATTTCACAATTTTCAGATAATAACCGTGAATTTTCGTAATTTACACATTATGTTCTAGGATGTTAAAATAAGAAAGTAATATTGGAGGTTCTAATTATTTCTTTGTCTGTGGATTTGACAATCTTTAATACCCATAAAATGTAACGCAGCTTACATCGTATTGAAAACGACGCGTACAGTCTTTTTCTTTTCTATTTTCCAAAAAAAAACGTATAATAGAATAATAGAACACAATTTTTTTTTTAGATGGATCATTTTTATATTTGCATAATATCAAAAAGGTAAAATAACACCGCTGAATACATATATTTACTTTTATTAAAAAAAAAAATTTTTGACGACCTCCATGGTCGAGGGGTAAAGCTCTCGACTACGAATTCGAAGGTCGCGGGTTCAAATCCCGGCGTACGCAAGTAAATTTTAATTAATTAATTTGTGCTATTTCACAATTAAATCATTTAAAAATAATATATTGTATATTTGGGCACGTTCCAAATTGGAAGATACTCTCAGTATCGCCTTGGCGAAAGACCACCATTCAGAATTGAAACGTTGCTTAAAATAGCTTTTAGTCGTGTTAGGTGACCAGATCTGAATAACCAGGTATTTCCTAACCTTCCTCTCCCCCTTCTCCTTCCCCTCCCCAATACCTTCAGCCTCACAAGATTCCCCAATTGGAGATGCCATAGTCTCACTGGCTCCAGACGGCTGGGAGCAGTTGGGACTCTTGTGCGGTATTCATATAAAAAATATATAAAAAAATGAACACTTCGATAAGAAGTAACTCAATTTTCCCAAAGTACAAATCGATTTTTTCCAAAAATAACCCGACTTTCACAAAATAATTCGAAATTCGCCATAAATAACGTCAACTTCACCGAAAAATAACATCACTTTTTCTAAAAAAATAACGCGAATTCTTCAGGTCCACGTATGTATGAAGCAAAAATTTATCTACCATGATCGGAATTCTTAAATCTTCCAACATGTATAACACCTAGATAATGTACAACATTCACAATATTGTTCAATAAAAAAAATGGACCAGTGAAGTGTAGGCAACCCTGCGATATTGAGTAAATAATTATTAGTCTTTACCGCCAAAATTACACCACCAAAAATTCTCATATATAGAAGAACCACTCAGAAATTAAGAAGTTTTTATTTAGTTAATAAGGCTAGAAAAACACATTTGAAAAGCTATGACTTTTATAATGTATGCGTAAAATTTCAGAGCCCACTCTTTGTTCAGATACGGTATAAAGAAATTCCTTGTATGGCCATGAATTAACGTGGAATTGGTCAATGTATGCGAATGCACAGTGCGACGTATTTGTCCAGCGATTCTAACGAGAATTGCGGATAGGTTTACATTTCCATTTATAGATGTCTCTAGTAGTTTACAAAAGTCAGATTTAAGTTTTATTCTTTTGTTCAACTCAACGATTTTTTCATGTAAAAACGTAATAAACACGACGAGAACTGTGAACTAAACCGAGATTATTAGTTTTTTTTAATGTTTCCATGCTGTTTTTAGAAGGATTATATATTTCTGGTATAGGTTTGTAAAATGAATCAAATGTTTTATGTGATTTTTTTTTTAAATTATTAAAGTCTAAATGGATTATATTTGTATTTTTTAACCGTGTATTGTCTTTCCAAATATCAGCTTACTTTATACGTGATTAAAATGTGTGCATAAAACACTTCACATGGCACCTAGCTTTGTTTCCCAATCCCTTTTTTTTTTTTAATTTGTCCTGCGTTTTTAATGATAATAATAAGATTGATTTCAGTGCGGAATAAACAAAAGCACAACCCGTCATGTCAAATAAATACAATGGTACACAAGTAAGTAATACATGTCGTTAGCAATATTTAGATTTTCAAGACATTTTCCCACATTAATCTAGCATTTTCAATTTGCCTATATGTTTCTACCCCACCTCTAGGTAATGCTGTGATTTCTCTCCCAATAATTAGTAATATTCATGATAACAATTTTAATTGTCATAAATGTTCTGCAGCAATTGCCATTAGTGGTGTCGCGAAGCGGCTCGGTTTAGTGAGTCGGATCACTAAATCAGCTCTTTGTAGTGTACCGGTTCGGTGATCCGGCTCATTTGAACGACGGTTCGCGTCCCCCCGCACCATGCCCTCCCCCTCGCTTCCTTGGCCCTCTTAAAGACGCTCTCACACGATACTTTTTTCGTCCAGTTTTCATGTGGATTGTCTTTGCAGAGAGCTGATTTAGTGATCCGGCTCACTAAACCGATCCGCTTCGCCCACCACTAATAGCCATATTGTTTTCACCGTAATGCAATAAACATGGATAAATGAACGCGTAATTGCAATTTTACATTCACACGCGGAAGTGCGAAATCCATTGCACAGTACTTGACTTGCGTTCACAGTCACCTAGACCTAGGAAAATAAACGTATAATAATATTATAGACAACAGAATGCTTTCCTGCTTCCATATCATTACCGTATTCACCATAGTAATATATTCTTACTTGACGCGTTAAATTACAGCGAGACAGTCGGTGAGAAATGTGTATTTAGTCCGGTGCAATTAAAACGACGTAGTCACGAATTGAAAAAATAATTACACGTTTACTTACCTGCTTCGCAAAATTTTCGTAAGAACTTGTGTTTCAACGTTACGTAAAAAGATTATTTTCTAAAAGGAAAAAATGGAGCACGATTTGTGTAGGCTGAAAAAGCGAATGATGACTGCTGTGGAATAGTTATGTAGATTTACAAACATTATTTATTTATTTTTTAATCGTGTCCAACAACTATTATGTAGAACAAATCGTTGGATGTTATTTCCCTGAATATGTGAAAAAGCTCAACATTCTATTAAATAACTTGTAAACGTATTAAAAGAGCATCAGTTTAAAATTTCTGATCCTTTTTTTGTAAAAACACATCGAGTTTCTTTTTTTGGTTGAATAATATTTTAGTAAATCTTTTTTCCAGTCGTCTAGTTAAGTCTAATTAAATAGTCAAAGATATATATATATTTGAAGCGCCCTTGAAGTGATTTTCTCACGAAAACGGCGCTATAGAAATAATCCATTTATTATTGAAATATAAAGAATATTTCAAATGGGTCTGTGATCATCTTGTCACAGTTTTCGTTAAATGTCAAGAAAACCTGTAAAATTTTCAGACAATTTTGTTGACTATGCATCACGAATTCAATAAAGGCGATGATTTTTCAGCGCTTTATTTTCAAATAGTTTATTTTTTGTTTTGACATCAGCTCAATGAATCTTTTAAATTGTTTTTATTTGACTGCATTACACTCAAGATATGTTGGTATTTATATTTAATTAAATCTAAGGATTTGGAATCGAGTTTTGCAGCAATGTATGATTATTATTTACTGCACCATTATATAGGACATGTTTCATATTTCTCTTAGATTCCAATCAATAGAGCTTTAAAGCATAACATTGTCGCTTTATACCGGATAAAAGTAAATTCATTAATGTCAATTGAAGTGAACTGAACATTATAAATCGGATTTGCTGTACTTCTCTTCCGGTTTTCATATCACCATTTCCGTTAAGCGGGCATTCGCATGTAACCCGCCCGATCAACATCATCTTACATAACAGCCTACTTCCGGTCAGATTCAACAGGAACATAGAAAAGAGGGGAATCATTTAAACTTGATTTTAGAAAACTTTAAAGCCGCACCTAAGTTTATAAGTGTCCAGATAATGAATTATGGTACAGCTCTGTAATTTATTTCATCACTTATTATTGTATTTAATGCTCAAGTACGTTACTAACTCATTAATACTTAATGCGTTAATAATTGAAACGTAGCTTACTTTTTATATGCTTATGAGTTTTAGATACTATGAGACATTTTAAGACGTTTTGTACATTTTTAGCATCTTGTAAGTTGACTATTTATAATGTTTTTTACAGATATAAATAAATTCATTGTTCTTTTTTATTGAAAGAGAACAGTATTACAAGGCGTAAAGGGAATGAGAATATGAGTATTTACCTTAATTTTGTTAATTATTTAACGTGGGAAATCTGAAAATTATGAAATCTAATGGAAAACGATTGGTAAAAAGCTACTTAAACTTTAAGGAAAATAAGATGCTGGTAGGCGATGATATTTCTGACGTTAACCTTGATGCATTATACTGATGTTTGTAATGTACGAATTACTAAATACTAAATATATTGAAGCAAATTGAAAATGCTCATAGCAATGAAATTCTTTCTTTGTAATGAATATCTGCGCTTAAATAAAATTTGCCAATTGGTCTATCCTCACTCAAAACAAGAATAACAGAAAAACGTGTGTCGCCATTTCGTGATAATTCACCGACGTGAATTGGCTGGTTCGACTTGATAATGATTAATGACAATACGGTTTCGATTATGCATCGTTTATTACATGGACATCCCACGTCGCGTTGCAGGTAACGATCTCTCAGCTGGACCTTTTCCTAGTTAGCAGAGTCACCTAAAGATCACGTGAAAGTGGTGAGTAATGCTGCTGCAATAGCAGTGACGTATGGAGTTAACGGTTTACACTGTTGCACTCAATGTTAAAATGTGCAACGACTCTATCTCGTGTGTTCATGAACATGTATAATGACATTTAGTTTAGTTGAACGTTTTGACCTTTAAGTTAAGTCAACATTTAATAAAAGCCTCGGACGTATCCGAAGGCAATACATCAAATCAAATTATCAAGTCACGAAAATATTTATTCATTAATCGTTAATATTTTATGATCTGCTAAGGGCCCAAACATAAAATTTGTTGAAAGTGATAATTTATTATGCTTGACTAGATAGCTAATTTTACAAAGGCTTGCTTTATGGCCAAGGGATCGACCTTTACAAATACATTATTTCAAGTTTTAAAACCACTATAAACATAAAATTAAGTCATAAAACTGCGTAATAAACATCATGAACCAATAAGGGTCATTTATATTATATACCGACATTGGTAAAGGTATTTCAAAATGTTTTATGTCAAACGTTAATATAATGATTTACCACACTTGCGTACCGTATCTTTACGGTTCAACTGACTTACTTACAACAAACTTGGGAAGGGATTGTTCGAATATTTCAACTTGTACACACTACTCAAGTGATTGTCGTATAGTATATTAGTGTAAATCGATAAATAGTGTACAGCTATACAGTGCCGCTCGCAGGTTCTTTACCTTGCCTGTGGCTATGTCTGCGGTGTTACCTAACAACCGGTGTACTTCAAGGAGGGCATGAAGAGTTGTTGTCGAACGATTAATTGTATAAACGTGTTTACTGCGATTATTATCATGCTGTAGCAATATACTTTGTTATACTCGGCGCAGTGGCGTGCAGTCCATAAAGGCTACCCTAAGAAAAACTATGAATAAAAATAAATTAAAAGGTAAAAAAAAAACATTTTTTTATAACATTAATTAATAAAGCAAGGAAAATTATATATTCACCGGTTCTCAGTTTGTTCACATTATCAAAACAATACAACACATTTAAATAAATCAATTAATGAAAGTTTGTTAGTTAAATACGAGTAAACGCATTATATATGTGGAAATCTGACAGAATTCAGAATTTTAATTGTTGTTAACTAAATCGGGTTTACGGATAATAAATCATTACCCATCCAAATTGAAAAGGAGTAGGAGTAAATAAAATCATATAAATAAGTCGTAACAATGTGGATTAACCACAGTTTGAAAACGGCCTTAAACTCCGAAACAGCTGTCACAATAATGACAACTAAAAATACTTGCAGAACTTAATAATAACATTATTAAATTTGATTTACATCAATTAAACACAGATACAATTAATAAATTAATAAAATGCGATATATTTCTGAACAATATGTATTTTTGCATGAATTTGGTAAGGAACTGATACGATTATTTTTTCAGTTGGTCGTAGCAATCGACGAATGATCATAATATAGTGATCATATAAAGCATACTTTTGGTCATAGAACAGTGCACGCCACTGACTCCGGGGTGGTATAATTCCCAAACGTTTTTTTTCATTAAATTTCAGTTTGTAAATTGGGAGAAAGGTTTTGGAGAAAGGTCGCATGGGAAGTTCGTCAAGTTTTTGTTTTAATACCTGTCCAATTATTAATAAAATCTGCTGCATTGTTTACGTTTGACTCCCATCAGTTTTTCGATTCTAGGTGTGAAAAAAATTTGTGGTTTCAAATGAAATTATTAGCTATGGGTGAAAATGGAATAATTTACTCTAGCAAAAACAAGACAATAGTGTGAACCTCCCAATCGTTCTCTGAATTGGCCACTTTTATAATGCTAACAATGCGATGGCTTTATTTATTTAACTCATCGGTTAAACGCCAAAGCAAGAGCATGTGGGAAATGTTCCCCTTAATACAAACCTTGTCAAATTGAAAAAGTCAGTAGTTTGAGAATGGCATTGGCATAATGTCAAACAAATACATTTCCAAGGTTTCGACGATTTGGAAACCAAAATCGCTACGATTTATGAATCAATCGACTAAATTAAAATACAAAGATTGCATTTGTGCAAGAGATGCCTAATATCTTAACGATAGCAAGATGCAATAAAGGACACCTTAATGTAAAAAAATGATTTATTTTACCAATCTAAATTTAAGTTTCGGTGCGTTTTTTAATTTCCTCTAATAATAATAATAATAATACTAATAATGTTTTATTATCTTCTTTTTTTATAACAAAAAAAAAACAAATAATAATTTCCTCACTGTGATTTCCCGTGCTGAGGATTTCATTTACAAAATATTAAATTACTTTATATTAAATTGATGATGAATTTTTTTTTAATAATTCTAAGGTGAGGTGTTTTAAGTTTAGTTGAGTGGTTTCGGTGTTAGTCTGTATTTGGTGTTAGTATGTATTTTCTATTTCAGATCTCCCTATGTGACGTATCCAGTTTAAAATTTATAATGGTTGTGATTTTTAAAGGATAGTGGGATTTTGTTGTATAGTTTAGTACCATAGTATAAGAAGTTTTTTGTCCAAATGTTGTGGTTGTGGTTGGTTCCTTGTTGTACTCGTATGTGTTTATGAACGTAAAGTAGTCTTGTTTTAGAGTATAATTGTTTTATTGACATGATGTTAAGTTTGTTAAAGATTTCGTCAGTACCTTCTAATTATAATGACAGTAATACCATAAAAAAATGGAGACTTTAATAGCATTAACAACAATCAATTCTTTCTTATTGATAGTGTTTTTCAAGAGTGCAAAATATTACATTTTTTAATTTGCATTTTACGATTGGCCTCTCTCAAATTCGCGGCCTCATACAACTTTCAATTACTGAGACGTTAGCGAGATAAATCTCTGGACACTTTCTCCTTTCTCCGTAGACAGTTATTATAACACTGAGAGGCAGGTTCAGCACACATAACAAGTATAATGGACCATTTACTTTGATGTATAATTCTTACATCTCGCCAACATAATAATAATGGAGTGGCGTAACATCGATGTTTGATCGGAAATAAACTTCATGTCGAACGAGGAGCAGTGGCGTCACCGTGTTTATGCAAGCTTTGGGGGGTTTTAAATAGCTATTAATTTGCATGGTTCATATTGCATTGAGAGTACTATTATAAAGATGGGATGTTTGTCCCACGACAATGTTCATGCGATTTCCGATTCTTGTGAAAAATCTGTTATATTACCAAAACCTTCCCATCTGTTCGTACATGCTAGTTAAAATTATTTATTTAAAATAGTGTGAAGCTTCAATATCCAATAATACGAGTATATATAATGTGATTATATAACAGTAATTTAACGATGACGATAAATAATAATAAAGTCGGGGAAGGGATGGAGGGATGAAGGGATGAAATGAAGCATTCAGCTGAACGAAATAAAAGAAATCATTTTTAATTTCCCATTTGAAACGGTATTTAGGAAGGAATGCAATTAAGAAGAGCTTTTGTTTTTTTTTTTATTATTAATGTTTATTTTTTACATACATTAATTTATTACACAAAGATAGGAAGGTTATTGAAACAGACGTGAAAAAATAGACGTGCAGTAGAGAGAGAAAAAAAAACTAAATCACTTTTTTTTATGTCTGTATTTATGTTTATTGTATATATTAAAAAAATCCTACATGGGTAAGGCCAGTTCGTGGGTATACTTAGTATTAGTTAGGGGCAGTAAAAAATGAGTTTTTACAGATTCAATATTTTTTTTATATTTGTAAAATAATTGCAAGTAACAATGATTAAATCTAGAATCTTAAAAATACATCCACGCAGAGGTTTCCAAGATTTAACGATGAACATTTTTAGTGTAATATATGATATATCTAAAAATCAATGTAAGTTTGTAGTTTATTTGTTTGTCCTCGATGTTTTCAAAAATCACTGGATCGGTTTTGCTGAAAATAGCACAGTTTGTTTTTATTAGTGACGGGAAGGTTTAGAAAGTTAGTTAATATGAAATCCAAAATGTAAAACTGTTGCTATAACGTTTGAAAATTAGTGCGAAAAACATTGAACCCGCCTTGTTTTATTTAAGTTAGCCCATAGATATAATACTCTGGTTAGCCACAGATTTCATATTCAAAAGAAGTAGGTTTTTTTGGGTGGAATATTTTCAAAAATGGAAAACACGTGTAGGTACCTACTTAAGAACTTTACGATTTAGATATATTTTGAAAAAATAAACTTATGGAATGAAATAAAATATTCAAATGAATGTTTCTTTATTTGGAGATAGTTATTTTCGCTGTCAAATCAATTATGGCACCCTAATGACAAGCAATAATTCACAACTTCATTACTTTATTCCAACAAAAAAAAACCCCGAGCAAGGCCGGGAACACATAAGCTAGTATTATATATTATCATCTTTCATTTTTGGGGTTCTAGTACGGGTTACACTTTTTTTCATCGAAGTCAAATAGTTTTCATCTCTGGTGGTCGATACTGCAAAGCTTCCTATAAGTTTAACTCAAAAATTGAATGAGGGGCAATGCAAATCAGTGCCCAAAAGCACAACAGTTGAACATAATAATTTTATACATCTAGAATACTTTGTTTTCTTACAAATACTTTGATAATGTCGTACTTTTCTGAATATATTAATACGATTTTATTTATATGATTACCACACAAGAGACCCAACTGCTTCCAACCGTCTGGAGCTAGTGAGACATGTTCAGGCAAATTCACCCTTACAACATGGTATCCCCATTTGGTGCATGTTATAGGGGAGAATTTATCGAGGAGGAGAAGAAGATGGGGAAGAAGGAAGAAGGAAGGTGGGGAAGTACCTAGCTATTCAGATCTGGTCACCAAACATATTTGAGACATGTTATAATGCTGAATTTTTTGAGGAGGATCAGATCTGGTCTTTGGTTGTCTTTCATTGGGCGATACTGACGGTATCTACCACTCTGGTACTCTAAATTTGAATATTATTTCTTATTTGCGGGTGAGAAAATTCACGCTCTGAAACAGATAGCCTATTAGTTAGGTACGCCCCTGACAAAAACGTGCTTTTCGAAGAATTCTAATGTTCTACTTCAACCCGACTTTTAAGCGTAAGCGATTCTTTTTTCCACGATTTACTTACATCATAAAATTTATTGACCCGACTTTGATATCATCAAATAGTTATATGTTCCTTGTATAATCTTCACGTTGTTAAAATTATTTTGTCATGTATTATTTTTATTGTTAGTAATAATGACATGAAATGTATTCCATTTGGGAAATCCACCAATCTCCGACATTATACAATAAAAGATATGCTAATTAAAAAGTTGCGTACAAATTGTCTTAAGGTAAGGTTTTTTTTTTTTTCCCATAAAACTTCAAATCCGATGGCATTTGACTAAAATACACTAACTCTTATAATTATATTCTTACGTAATTTTCATGAGATATTGTGCGTCTAAGATAATTTTACTTGGGAATAAAATCGAAAGGTGGCGCTAACTTAACTTACAAACAAAGATAATTACTAAAATGACTTTGATAAATTTAACTACAAAATATAATCGACGCAACGAAGCAAACTGCTTTAGTGTTGCTGTCTTTGTGAAAAACGATAAACAAGTTTTTACACTTTACTTCATACTTAACGAATTTCGCAGTTTATGTTTGTATATCGTTTTGTTAATTTTTTTTGTACAGTACCAGGGAACATTTCTCCCTCTTCCTGTGTCAACTGTGGTTAGAGCTGCGTAAATGTGGAGATAATCTTCTCTACCCAGTAAGCGGGCTGCCTATTGCTACTGTAGGGCTTTTATTTATGTTATTTCAAAGAATTGTAAACTATGTTTTATGTGCTAGCGGCACTTGCTGATGGCAATCTTATATTTAAGCCCGCTCACTAAGGTAATGGAGGGTATAAGATGGAATTTGGGCGGAGTAGGAGAGGGTCGGTGCTGGCGGTCCAGCGGCCGAGGTTGGAGATGGAGGGATTCGAGTTCTATTCTAATTTGGAGTAAATTTTTTTGACTAAATCTATTATATGTTTTCGAATTGGAGGGATTTTCGACCCGTGTTAATTATGCTATTCCTGGAGAACCGGGGACTTTTGGTGAATCGTCGAAATAAACAAAATAATAATAGTTTATGTTTATTTATGATTATAATGTTAACTAGCTATGTTAGTCCGCGGTCACCCGATTAGATTTTTTTTAAATGTGAAAACCGCTCACGAGTCCCAACATGTTTTAACTGTCAAGTGGGATACGTTAAGAGACTGAAGGGAGTGGAGAAGGGAAGGAGACGTATAAGAGGAAGGATGAAAAGTCCCTGGCTAATCAGATCTGATCATCAAACACGGTTAAAGTGATGTCAAGAAACGTTTCGATTCTGAAGGGTGGTCTTTCACCAGGGCAATACTAACAGTTTCTATCACTTCTAGAACTCATAAGGTTTGACGTTTTAAAATTTATTTATTTTTTTACTTCGTTGTAACAAATCTTTATCACTTTAATAAATACTGGCCCACATTAACTAATAGGTTTACGTTATTATCAAATTAATTTAAATAAAACGGTTTCATGATAAATCAACATACACACGTATGAATAGGCACACCTTTATAAGTGATGAATAATCTTTAAAAGTACTACAAAAAAACTATTCGGAAGACCTAATCGAACCCAACCTAATTAATATATATATTCTTATAAAAAGAAATTATAATAATTTATTTTTTTGTGCTTTTAATGACTTCATATCACTTTTAAAAAGGTGTGCCGATTCGTACGTGTGTTGAATTATCCGGTCATCAAAAACATCAAATATTAATTGCAGGAAACTGTTTGATAAACAACTATCACACGTTTTGAAAACAAGTAAATTGGTTTTCCCGCGTCATTAAAATAATGTAATTTCCTATGAGAAAGTTTTGGAGGTCTTAATTTTGGGCTATTCATCTTATTAGCAATACAAATTGATTGATGTGCATGGAATAATAAAGTATGACAATTGGTCAAAAATTATTGTCGATTTCCGTCGATTTTATCAAGGGACTAGCTGAATTGTACCCGGCCTTGCTGGAGATTTATGAAGTTGTAAATTCTTGGTTGTCTTTTGGGTACCATAATAGATTTGACAGCGAAAGTAATGCATAGTGACGACTATTATTGTCTCTAAACAATGAAATAAAGAAAAATTCATTTGAAAATTTTATTTCATTCCAAAAATTTATTTTTTCAAAATATATCTAAATAATAATGTTCTTAAATAGATACCTAGTTGTATTTTACATTTTTAAAATATTCTACCCAAAGAAACCTTCTTCTTTTGAATATTTATTCTGTGGCTAACCAAAGCGGTATACCTATGGGCTAACCTCAATACAGCATGGCGGGTTCAATGTTTTTCATACCAATTTTAAAACGTTATAGTAACAGTTTTACATATTGGATTTCATTCGAACTACTCTCTAAACCTTCCCGTCACTAATAAAAACAAACTGTGTTATTTTCAACGAAATCGGTTGAGCAATTTTCGAGAAAATCGAGGACGGACAGAGAGACCAACATTCATTTTTTTTATATTTACGAGTTTATAGATTTCGCTTGCACATCCAAATATAATTAATTGAAGCTTGATTATATATGAAAACTAAGCTTTTTTCTAATAGGAAAATAAAACCATTTTATTCTATTATCGTATTTTATTAATTTATCAATGATCATATTCACTTCTGCCATTGGTGGAATAAATTATTTTTATTAATAATACGTACTTCCAATTACTACCCGGTTTTGCCACTTGGGTATGTGCAGCATGGACTCTTTCTTCTAAATCTAGTTTCTGACTGATCAATTGAAAAATTTGTAGCAAGCAATGCGGCAATAGTTAACCTTTGGGACGCCGAGCGCCCGCGGTAAACTGTCGTAATAACTTAGTTGTTTTATGCAAAATGATATTTTGTATTATGCCATCTTACCAGATAATGTGTTTTTTTTATGTTAGTACCGCATAATTTATTATATTTATTCTATGTTACTATCATCTAAGTTTTTCATTTTATTTCTTTTATATTTATGTAATTATCTTTTCGTATTTTTTTTTTCACATTTTCTTCTCATATGTTTATATTTTATTATTTTTCCTTTTTTATATTTATTATTATTATTTATTTATTTTTTTATGGTATTCATTTCTATTTTTATATTGTATATATTTCATGTGATATGGCAGATTGGGTTTTCACTACCCACCCAGTCCTGCTGGATTAAAAACTCAAATAAAAAATAAAATAAATAAGAGTCTCAACTGCTCCTAACCGTCTGGAGCCAGTGAGACTATGGCATCCCTAATTAGGATATGTTGTGGGGCTGAAGGTTGTGGTGAGGTGGAGAGAATATAGGGGAGAGGAGGGTGCTGAAGCACAAAGCTATTCAGATCTGGTCACCGAACATGGCTAAAGCCATTTCAAGCGTTTCAATTCTCTATGGTTGTTTTTTTTTTTTCGACGTTTAAGGCCATTTTCGAACTGCGAATAATCCACATTGTGACGACTTATTTATATGATTTTGTTTATATGATTTTATTTGTATGATTTTTTTTAATTATTTATATGAATTTATTTATTTGCCGCATTTTAAACTAATGAATTATGAAATAACGCAAATTTACTTGCGCACGCCGGGATTTGAACCTGCGACCTCCGGATTCGTAGCCGAGCATCGAAACCACTCGACCACTGAGGCCATCATGTTTTTGTATTTATAAAAATTGTACTTATCTATCACAAGTAGTTTCCTTAGAATTGCTACTTATATTCATTGAAATCATTTTTGACATTGCCAATCGGATACGCCAGCGTTCAACGGATACAAATTTTGATTATCAGATATATAATTCCGGTGCACTAAAAGATGGCGCACTGATCTTCCAGAGCCCCCTAACACATGGTGGAAATGACATTACTGGTTGTATTTTGATCGAGAAGATTTAAAATAATATTTATACAAATTTCATTGTGCATTTTATTAAAGTGAGACAACAGAATTCTGCTTTGAAATTAAATTTGACCACAGATGCCAAAGGCCAATGTGTTCATTGTTTCGAATTTTATGGTATTTAATTCGGTTATTTAATAAAATATATTTTTGGTGAAGATTCAAGAAAAAAATCCATACCAATACCTCTATTGAATCGACTTTCTAGTCATAATAAACGCCTCAATATGGGAGCTAGATGAGGAAATGCAGTCTATTGTGTCGATGCTGGAATTTCCTTGTAATAAAAGCCTGAAAATAAATTTAAAAGCAAGATTATCACATTATATTGATGGAGCAATATCACAAATTGCATAGTTCTTTAAGATGGCTTTTTATGTGGAATAAGTTTTGTGCATTTTACTAAACTGTCATGTTCCGCTATATTGTGGTGATTTTTTACCTGTCACCTGCCGCCTAAGGTGGGTTTAACTAGATATCTTAACAATGGGGTAATAATTCGATTTCCGGAAATAGGTTGTGGGCGGAAATTGAAGAAATATCGGTAATCCCAAGAATTTAAAAATGTCAAATCATTAAACGATTGTCTTGATTTGTTATTCTTCTTTATATGGTTCTTACCTAATCAATTTAACGGGTCAACTAACATATTCATTTGTATATTTATATAACATTATGCCTTTCTGTATAAAGTTATTTAAGGAAGCGTAAGTATGACTTATCTTTTCATTGAAATTATTACTAGCTCATATAAGTTTAATCGAACAAAGGCATAATATTCCATACTTTTATCAGTCTCAAAATTCTTTCAATAAGAGCAATTCTGCGGTACAAAATTATATTTCAGCACGTTTATAACCCTATATATAATACAAATAGACTAGAGCACACTTACAATACTCGTCTCAATTTTAATCAAGGCTTAATGGTTCCTAAGCATACAAACAAATATGGGCAAAGAACTTTAGATAACATGATTCCTAGCTGTTTAAATATGTTACCCGCTGAAATAAAAAAATAAAAACTGTATTAAAACTAAACAGTTTATAAATATATTGAAAACTTGACGAGGTGAAAGAAACTGTTTGTATTAGATAATAAGGAAATATTATTTTATGTGCGATTTATTGATATCGTTTATGTTTTAATTTATTTTATATTTTTGTAGAAATATTTTTGAGTGAGATTCTTGAGAAATATTTGTGCTTTAAGTTTGTTACATATATATTTATATATACGAGTACGTATGTATGTATATATGTAAATTTTTTTGTAACTTTTGAGTTTTGAATAACAAGCTCCCGTTAGACCAACTACAAAAAAGTAATTTATCGGGATTTTTTATTATTCATTTTGAAATGTAAATAAAAAATATATAATCAGATGTTGATTTCAAGTGTATTTAAGATTATTTTTGGTCAAATTTAACTGCCATTGGTCGAAGAAAATAAAAATTATAAATAATCAATTGAACGGAAAATTTCATGTAAGATTACTATGTAATTAAAAAAAATGTGTTTATATTTAACCAAGCAACTTTTCAGTTATAGTCCTATTATAGTAAAAATTATTTAAATAAATATTGAAAAAACAACATAATACATGTAGGTAATTAATTGTTTATGTATAGGTATATATATAAATATATGAATTTATTTTTACTTACATAAGATAAAATGTATTAGTTACCTAATAAACAATATACTTTATTTATATATAAGAGTATATCGAGTCGAAATCTGTTGTTTTGGTAAAATCAATATTTAGTTTATTCACGTAATGTTAAATTTCATTAGTTCTCACTGCTCTTGCTATTGGAAATTTAAGATCATAGGACAATGGTCGATTTTAAAAGGAAATAATTCGAAATTGTATAAAACTGGGTACCTTTAAATGTTTGACGATTTTTAAACTGATTTTTTGGCTCTCGGGGAGTCAAATAATTTAATTGTTTTTATTTCTATTTAAAACTGGCATGGTCTCCTTGTGACGAATAATTTGATACCCATA
This sequence comes from Halesus radiatus, assembly GCA_022606495.2. Classification (NCBI taxonomy): domain Eukaryota; kingdom Metazoa; phylum Arthropoda; class Insecta; order Trichoptera; family Limnephilidae; genus Halesus; species Halesus radiatus. The sequence continues at coordinate 236,848 of JAHDVE020011777.1, forward strand.
TTGAAATTGATGATGTTTTGGACTTGTTGCAGTTTAATACTGGGACAACGATATATTAGAGTACACAAATGTGTGATGTAACATAAATTTAGCGAAAGAAATTAATCAAAATGAAATTAAAAGAGTTTGGGGGTAAATTGAAAGACATTAATTTTAGTGAGATGAAATCATTTAGATTCACAGGCACACAAATTCAGGTTTCTTCGGGTTATACTTTACAATTGAGTATTTATGTAACCACTAATTTAATTAAAAAAATACTTATTTATGTTAAAATTATAAGTTAATAGATTTGCAAATCAAAAAGTTAGACCTGTATATTTAAAGTATCGTTTACGGTTAATTGACTTCTTGAAATGAGGTTTATGTATATATTTTATTTTATGAAACTCAGAACACCCGGAGGAATCGCTCGAGGCATATGTCATCTTTATAATAGTCGATATACGATATGAGTATCTATAAAACGTAGATATGTAAGGTGTTAATTCAGTTACGTAATTATTTGATTATTGAAACGTGTTCGGGTATTTATTTTATAATATTTCTTAGTGTTTGCCAGGTAATGCGAATACCTGCAAAGTACCTACCAAGATACTCGAATACTTAATCGACAGTTCGCACAAAATACCAATATAATTACTATTATTGATCGAGGCTGACTGGGTTCATTTTATAATAATTACTGAAATTAATTACTTCGTTAAAACTCAAATTTACATGCAAAAATCTGATTTGGCAAAATAATTAACTCCATGTCTGAAGCCATGTAAAACCTGATCCAATTCTGTTGGAATAAAATTTGTCTAGCAGCGGCGTGCTGTATTTTAAGATTTTTTAGAACTTTTTAACAAAAACTTTTAATTGACTTATTTTTCAAATTCCCATAACTTATTATGGTATGTGATTTTTTGTGAGAACCTATGCAGGATGGTGCTAAATATGAATGAACGAAACATTCCGTAATTACCTGCAATTCACTGTAATTTTGTTTTTTTAATTTATGTAAATACAGTTGTTGGCTTATAAAAAATAAACATTTATTTTCAAATCGTATGTAATATTTCAGTTATTGACTGTTATTACTTTATGAGAATGTTATAAAATGAAGCATAAAGGATTTTTTACTATAGCTAAAGAGGGACCGGGAATGGAGTTGAAGTCATATTACGAGGTACTTAGTCGCCGTGTTGTATTTTTCATGCTACTTTTTAGCTTTTGGAAAGTGACCTTGTATATTGGTGATAACAAATATATTGGTCTCCTTGATTGTATATCTCCTGTATTGACGCCATTTTGCTATTTCTTGTGTCGTCTTTTAAACAAATATGATGGTCTCCTTGATTATATATCTCCTTGATATCTCCTGTATTGACGCGATTTTGCTATTTCTTGTGTCGTCTTTTCAACAAATATGATGGTCTCCTTGATTATATATCTCCTTGATATCTCCTGTATTGACGCCATTTTGCTATTTCTTGTGTCGTCTTTTCAACAAATATGATGGTCTCCTTGATTATATATCTCCTTGATATATACTGTATTGACGCCATTTTGCTATTTCTTATGTTATCTTTTCAACAAATATGATGGTCTCCTTGATTATATATCTCCTTGATATCTGGAGGTACCTTTAAAATTATTTACGTTTTACTATCATATTCTCATCGTAACAAAACTGTACTACTTTATTGTACCTATCTCTCTGCCGGTTTGATACTTGCTGATATCTTGATATTTTTATAATATAATGTAATTAACATTGTGTAATTGGAGTCTCTATCACTAAAACTGTTACTATTTTTTCGAATTTAAAAAATATCTTTTGTCAACTTATGTACATTGCATATACCATTTTTTTCTATTATTGCGCTACTATATATATATATTTTAATTAAATTCCTGCTGACAAGCTACTTGCAGTGGCTTAGCGGGTATAAATTCTCATTTTATGAGGAATTTAAAAAAAACTCTCATACTGGCCGAGATCGCCACTATTTTCCAAATTAAAAGTATTGACCCAAAATATCTCCTATTAATTATTTTAATTTACATTTAATCAAAACATTTGGTTCTGGTGTATCTAAAATAACAAAAAAAAAATCCACAGCACACTAGTAAAATCTAGCAATATATTGGTGTTCAGTGTTTAATCAGATACTAAAAACCAAAATATTTCGTTCTGGTAAATTAAAATATATATATTAAAAACCACAGCACGTCACTGAAATCTTAATTTACGTGGGTGTTTAGTATTCTATCAGATACTATGAAGCCTGCACTAAGAGCGTTTAGAATAATAGTTTACCAACAATAATTACATTGGTAAACGGCACTAGATAGGTACGGTAAACAATCATTAAATGGACTATTACAATGTTCGCTTTCAATGGCTCCAATCATCATTACCTTCGTTAGAATACGTGTCAAAGAACATTCCTAATCGGGGACTGTTATCGCAGTGGAATCGCGAACAATAATTGATTAGGTAACACGGGGTTAAATATTGCCATTTTTTTATATGACTCTTGTAGGGACAAGAGCGCCCCTGTCTGTAAAGATCGCTTACCACCCGGTTAGGGTTGTTGGAAGGGATTTGTTAATCCGGGGGCCTTGAAGACGCCGGGATTAAATGTAGAGAGAAAGACTGATGCCGATAGCTCATTTCACACACAAGCATTGAAATATCTGTAGAATAGACTCAGCACACCTAAATTGCATCTGTGTACTAGAGATGGCAATCGCTATGTTCACAACATATCGAGAATCTGACTAACCGCCCACCTTTGCATAGAATCAAGCATGTTTATCAAGTATTTGGGAGCTCCAGCCCAGAGGTGACTACCAAATTCAAGTGTTGGACACAGTATTTTCATGTACATATTTGCCTTGAAAACCCTATAGAGCCTAATACTACGTACTAATAATTAACAGTCCCATAATGAGTTCCTTTGATGGAAGTCCAACACCGCTGCATGAATTATTTAAATAATAGAAGAGAATGTAAGAGACGATGTACTCGTATGAATGTGAATGAAGCAAGAAGTGTATGCCAAGATCGAGTTGTTTGGCGGTCCGTCCTTTCTGCCTACCCCTGCGGGGAAACAGCGTGATGGTTAGTTAGTTAGTTAGTTGGAAATAAATTTCTTGGTGAATAGATTAGTTTATTTATATTCACTGTTTGAATAATTACGATTTTTTAAAGATATTATCTATTGGAGTTTGACTAATTAATTAATAAATGGTGTGTTGTACAATATTGGCAAGATTCTAGTTTTTCGAGTTCCAGGGCGTCACCTCGGCTTAACTATGTTTACAACATCCAAAGTACTGGAAATTACAAAACACTGTCATTACAGAAAATGTAATAAAATAAGTTTATTGATGTAGTAAATGAGGATATGTTTGAAAAGAATAATTTCTTAGTTAAGATAAATAATTCAGAGGTTCGAACCCTAGTGAGCCCAATTATTTTTTCATCAATTGAAATGTTTAATTTCACGTTTATTTCATATAAACAAAATATGTATTTGTATTTAATCATTGACGAAAATAATATTAACATTCAATTTTTATTTTTATTTTTTATTTTATTTTTTTTAACTTATTGAAGTTTGTAAACCTCATTGTAATATTTTAATCATTGAAGAAGATAATATTAACACATCCCAAATGAACCACGATACCGAAAAAACAACAGAAATTAAAAAGATTTCAGTCGCATCTGGGACTCGAACCCAGGATCTCTACCTATCCGGGGTAACCGCTTAACCAACTTAGCTAATGATACCAGTACAATTTACGCCATTTACACCGATATCATACTTCATGTTCAAGATTTATTAATAATATCCTCCATTTTTATAAATCCCATATTATTGGCTGCTGTCCTTATGATGATTGCAAAGTTTCATCCAGAACTCAATTGCAATCGGAACAGAGTCTCGGATATACCTACCCGATTTTATTTATATTTTATTTATATGGTCTCATTAGCTTAGTTGGTTAAGCGGTTACCCCGGATAGGTAGAGGTCCTGGGTTCGAGTCCCAGATGCGACAGAAATATTTTTAATTTCTGTTGTTTTTTCGGTTTCGTGGTTCATTTGGGATGTGTTAATATTATCTTCTTCAATGATTAAAATAATATTAACATTTCAGTCGAATCTGGGACTCGAACCCAGGACCTCTGCCTATCCGGAGCAACCGCTTTACTAACGTAGCTAATGAGACCAATTCAATTTATGTCATCTTTACCGATATCATATTTCAAATTCAAGATTTGTCAATATTATTCTCCATTTTTAATCCCATATTATTGGCAGCTGATTATGATAATTATAAAGTTCTTCAGGAACACAATTGCAAACTAGACAGTGTATCGGATGAACATCAGATTTTTTATTCATAAGAGATACCGATTGACTTTTTATAAAAGTCTAAAGAATATATTCAATTTTAAATTATTAATTCTTTTTATTGAGATTTAAAAACCTCATTGTAATATTTAATTAATTGTTTTTTTTTGTACATTATTTATCATTTATGTAAAATACGCCTTTAAAGACCTAATTTTCTTTCAAATGAAAGTAGAAATAACGTCAAAAGTGTTGAAAAAAAATTACTGCCAGTTTTAATTCAAGTTTGAAGGTGTTAACAATCATAACATTTATCAAAATAGTAAAAATTTATTATTACTCTATAAAAACAAAAGGTTAACCATCCATCAATACAATTTACACCGTATTTATTTATAGTGGTGTCTAATTAGACGAAAATATCTATGAGTTACCATAAGTAAAATCTTATGAATGGTAATAAAACAAGTTATGGTCATTTGCTTTTTCAAAGTAATACGCAAAGTTTAATTTTATTTTCATGTCATACATGATACTATGAATATTCTTGCTTCATTAAAGGTTGTACTTTTTACTGTGTTGAAGGACTTATCTTGAATGGAAATAAACCCGCAACACTCAAAACCAATATTTTACCACTTGGTAGTAAATAGAACGATCTGCCTTGTAGTTTATTAAGATTTCAATAAAAAAATTAATCGTTGGAGAAGATAATACAAACAAATCCTAAATAAAATACGAAACCGAAAAAAAACCCAGAAAATAAAAGGTATTTAGTAAAAGAAGAAATGTCAAAACAGGAGTTCCACAAGGGCCAACTTTAGGTCCGACACTGTATATTATCTTTGTATCACTTATGAACAAAATATTATCGTTTGTTAAACATTATGTATACGCTAATGATACAGCACTTGTGTAATATCCCATTAAAATTTCGATACTGCATTGAATTTGTTAGAGCTAGACTTTATTTCTTTACTAAAATGGTCACATGACTCAATATGGTCTAATCATCAATGCTAATAAAACGAAATTGATGCATATAAGATCCCCGCATGCAAGGTACTGTGAGGCACCTGTAATCATATCTCATTGATTTTATTGCATTCACAATAATACTAAACAGCAACAACAACCAGTATGTGTATCTAGATGTTACGGTGGATTGTAAAATGAAATGGGACGTCCAAATTTCCAACCTCTCTAAGCGCCTTTTTGCCATCGTAGGAAGACTCTATAAAGTAAAATTTTATGTGGCTATAAAAACTATAAAATCAATTTATTTGTCTCTAGCAGAATCGACCCAAAGGTATGGTACAACTTCTTGGAGACACTTGTGTAAGATCAACATAAAACATTTACAGCTGATTCAAAACACCATGGTAAGGTTGCTAGTAAGTAAAACAGTTGTTAAGCAAAAGCGAGACATTGATATCATGTACAAATCAATTAATGTATATGTTCATGCTCTATTGTGGGAAAAAATTCAACTGCAACATATATTTGACAGTCCGTATAGGCAGTAATTGATCATAAACACAATACACGATTCATACAAAATATAGAAATGATGGTACCAATATTTCAAAATAAATATGGTCAACGATCCCTTTAATACATTGTACCATTTATATTTGACAAGTTGCCATACAAATTAAAAAATAATTGCTCTATGACGATATTCTCACTGATGTTGAAATGTTCGCTTTTGGAAAGTAAACTTGTGTATTGATGGTAACAAATATGACGGTCTCCTTGGTTGTATAACTCCTTGATATCTGTTGCATTTACGCTATTTTGCCCTTTCTTGTATTGTCTGAATAGACAATATTATGGTTTCCTTGATTGTTTATCCTTGATAGCTGCGGGTATCTTTAAAATTATTGAAGTGTAACTATTATATTAAATCTATCCTCACTGTAACAAAACTGTACTGCTGTTTTTTTTTTTCATTTGTCAATTTGTTTAATATCTGGTGATTTTTTTGATAATTTTATAATACTATTTAAATCGATATTATGTAATTGGACACTGATATCTCTATAAAAAACTGTTACGCTGTTTTCATATTCTTTTAAATATTTTCCCAACTTGTGTGCATTGATCACAACATGTATGGACCTATATTGTTCTAATTTTGCGCAATATTTGTTTTATGATTGTTATTTATTGTTGTATTATCAGTAATTAAAAAATTATCAGTAGCATCTGGGAATCCAACCCAGGACCTCTCTCTTTATTTTTTTAATATAGTTTTTTGGGTGTTTTCATTTCATTTGGGATTTATTAATATCATCTGCTTCATTAATTAAATGTTACAATGAGGTTTATAAGCTTCAATAAGATATTAAAAAATAAATTTAAAATGGTTACTTTAAGCATGGAAAAAACATGAAATTTTGTAGTAGAAGTATAATACTCGTAAAGAAGAATACTCCAACGTCTTGATCATTTAACGAGGGGCAAAAAATTTAAATTACTTAACTATCTATAAAAAGAATCCATAAAAAAACCGATGGAAGACGTAGTAAAGGAAGGAGCCATTAAATACGAGTGCAGTTTTGGACAGTCGATGAGGATTTAACTGATGATACATTCGATTGGAGGAAATTTAACTTATTTAGACTTTCTGTGCACATTTTAGCGTTTTTTATAAAAACAATAGTTAATATCTCAATACAAACATTGTATTATGAACGTTAGGTGCATAAATTTTAAACCCTGGTAGACTTAAAATATTTACATATTTTAATATCAATCTGCATGTACTTGGTATAAAATAAAATCACAAATAATTATTATCAATAAATTACATAAGCTGATATATAATATAAATATTATTTAATCATTGAAGAAGATAATATTAACACATCCCAAAATGAACCACGAAACCGAAAAAACAACAGAAATTAAAAAGATTTCATTCGCATCTGGGACACGAACCCAGGACCTCTACCTATCCTGGGTAACCGCTTAACCAACTAAGCTAATGAGACCAGTTCAATTTACCCCATTTACACCGATATCATACTTCAAGTTCAAGACTTGTTAATATTATCCTCCATTTTTATAAATCCCATATTCTTGGCTGCTATCCTTATGCGATGTCCCAGATGCGACTGAAATCTTTTTAATTTCTGTTGTTTTTTCGGTTTCGTGGTTCATTTTGGGATGTGTTAATATTATCTTCTTCAATGATTAATTATTACAATGAGTTTTACAAACTTCAATAAGTTATAAAAAATAAATTTAATAAATATTATTATTTAACTGCAACAAGTTTCAATCACCGTATTGCTTGTAATACTCGTAATAAGCTTTTTGTCAGAATTGATTCTACTAGTATGGATCAAATAATATACTTTAAGTCATAGCATTCAATAATCACGTACGAAAAGGTGTTTATATGATTCAAATTCTATACGGCGTAATACAGGTATATTTCCAAAAAAACTCTTGTGAAACTCGAGCCAACGGAAGAAAGTTTTCTCGTTATTTAAATATGCATAATTTATAATAGGACTTGTATTTTTGTAATTACATCTCAATGCTTTGGTCATGGTTTCATAGGACGCAATATTTAAATACGTGGGTATGCTAATTTAATGTTTGTTTGTAAAAGAAAATTTATTTACACAAATAAATTCTTTTGTTGTTTGTATTCGTTTTTTATTGACTTGGCGGCTTTTTGCAAAATTCTTTCAAATTAGTTTCTATTTGTCGTTTAACTTTAAACGATTTGTTATCTATTATTAAAAGCTTTAGTTATAAGAAATGAATACGACAGGATTCTATGGATGATTGGTTTTCAGGTAGACATTCCGTTAAAGAAATGCATTTCTTAATATTTGTCAAGAGTAGAAGTACTTTAATTTTGATGAATGGCAATTTGTTTGTTTGTTTGTTTCTTGCAGATTAATTATTTTACTGCGTTTCCGTTTGTGGAGCAATGCAATTAATGTAGTATTCAACTAAATAAATTAAACGGAATGAGCGAATAAAATATGCTGTATTGAGGCGTCCTTTCACGCATGCAAAATTACTCAATCATCCTTGGAAAGTTCTGGCCTTTTCGCAGGAAATACCCCTTCTTTGGCGGTTATCTGCTTTCTTCCTCGATTTCATACTGCATTGGATTTCAGTATGTCCAGCTACCTAATTTTAGGCATCTCAATCGTTCTCGCCTGCTTAAATTAAAAATTGTTAATTCAATTTGGGTGGCGGGTATGGGAATCGCCGCCCTGGGAACGATTCTTTGGAAAACCAACTCCTCTGCCATAGGTCAATCCAAGTGGTTCGATACGTTTGGTGACTTAGCAGTGGTGCCCGAGTTCATGGGGTGAAATTTATCCAGGTCTTGGTTGCGGATTCGTTTGCCCATCAGCTGCGTGGTGGGCCGAATGAGTGAGACTCGTTGACCTCCCCAGCCGGATTCTCTCGATCCATTGCCTTGCATCGCAATGCGTCCGTCACTCTAAACACACTGACCCCCCCCCATATTCCTATTCACCCTTTATACCTTCTTCCTTCTCAAAATTTCTTACAATTCTTTTCCTTGAAAATACCTTCCACATAGTATCCCCAAAGATGACACAGGTTCTGATCACAATTTTTTTTATTGTTTCATCTGAAGAAAAATAATTTACAAAACGGAGATCCATAAAAAAAGATGGCATGTCATAGTTAATGCAACAAATTCGGTATTACTTCATCTTCAATGATTTTTTTAGAAGTTTGCGTACCATTTTATCAGCATTGGACTGAAATAATGTTTTTTAGTACATCATGAACGAGGATTACGACAAAAAAATATATTTATTTTTCTCGTCAAATCATGTCCGATATTTTCCTAGAACAGTTATAATTACATTTAATCAATTAACTTGTTTGTTTTATTATTAACTCAAACAGTTTTTGTTGCGAACCAAATAATCAATTCGCTGCTTGGTGGTATCCATAAAAAGAAATTAACCACCTTTTTCGGTTGTTATTTGCAATTATAGTAAAAATGGATGTCGGCTTAAAAAATGTCCTAGATTTTGATTATATATTGGTATTTTTCTGAGACTGCCTCACTGACTGTCGGTACGCTGCAACAAGTAATCGAATCCTATACTAATTTATTTTCAGAATAGTAATTTAGAGAAAATTGACCTCACGTAGTGCCAAAAAATAAAAACCTTTTACAGACTAATAGATTTTGCATGCATACAAACATTACACAATTGGAATGACAGTTAAATGAAAAGAAATTACTGGAAACATGTTATTGTTTCATTTAGAACTAGTAGTTTTATAAGTTTGACTTCAAACTTGACGATAAACATTACTCGTAACTTCATCAATCCACAATCACAACTATGCAAAACATCCCACAATTAATATGCATACAGTTATACACTATATATATTTTTCATTATAATCTAAATGAAAAATGTTTTTGTTTTAAGTCATTTTATTTTATTTATATATATTTCTACATTCGACCGGTTTCGGTTGGACTCAACCTTCTTCAGGAATGTAATATTATTCATTATTTATAAATTTCTTTTACCATTTATCATTCCCTAGCATATTGTATTAACCCCGTCCGGTAAAATGTATATATTCACTCACTATATATTCCATAGAGACATGTCATTGGTATCGATCCTTGTAATAATTTTCTAAAACCTTGTAAATTGTACATAATTCGCTTTACATATGTACTATTTGTTTCTAAAATAAATAAAAATAAATTAATGAATACAAAATAAGAAATCCTATTGTATTTATGTTTACATTTTTAGTTTTTTTTTTTATACGTGGACCACATTAAACCGCATCTGGGGAATCAAATCAAATGAGAACTTAAGGATTCATTGTGTATAATATGAAGTTTAACCAAAAATTTAATAACCCCTAGTCCAATGGGTACACTATCAGCATCCCCTTGTAGCCAAAGAAAAAAATATGTATCAAGCAAAGGCAAACAAAGTTATCCTATGATACTTGTTTATGTAGCCAATACGCAATATTAGCCCGACGCGCACAGATGCTGGTGTCAGGGATCCAATAAGAAGAATGTGCTAGTTATTCAATCAAAATCAAAACTTGATGGATTCCGACATATTCTTTGATACATGCAGAGAAAATTGAAAGCTGTTTTCATATAAAAAATATTAAACAAACAAACTTCAACGAACAGTGTTTAGATATTTTTATTTCTTGGTCTAACAATATTTTTTTTAATTTAATCATTATTTTATCCCTTTACGTTCTTGTAAATATTATTTTTAAAGTTTATTTACCTTCTATTACTTTATTTAGACATTGTGCACTTTTTCAAATTGTTTCTGTGTAACACAATCTTAAATTCCTTAACTTGTCTAAATATTATTTTTTTTAATTTATTTATCTGTATCATATTAATCAGTGAGAAATAGCTAGGATGAAGGCGAGTTTTAAGATATTGTATATTATTTTGATATTACTGTCTGTATCTGTATTTTCACGTGAAATTTAAAAAAAAATTCATGCAACACTCGAGATCTTTTATATTAAAAAAAAAATTCATAAATATTTGTTGCCCCCAGAGTAACACGGCGATGTAAAGATGTCGACTTTTTAAATCGGAGGTCAAGGACTCAATTCTCTCCGGTTTCTAAAAAAATGTTGAGATGATGGTGGAATGAATACGTTTCTTTTTTTAGTGGATTTAAGAATAGTCGCAGTAAAGCTAGCGTGGCCGACATAATCTTCCAGATTTAATGCTCTGGTGAAAAGGAGCAAATTTGCGAATCCGAGCATTTGAGCAAATTTATTTTAAAAAAACACACGATGAACTCAGGAAATAAATTATAAACGCTTTTTGTCATCTCTGTCTTATTCTTCTCTGAATTTTACACGCCGTATTTCACGCTTAAACAGCGAAACTCCGGGGGATTATTATTCATCTTAGTAGAAATACTAGCGTTGTTTTTCAAACAGAGTAGTTTTTTTTATATACAGTTTATTTGGAGTAAAAATGTAGATGGCATTTTGGCTCCGGTATTTTTTTTCCACTTGAAAACATTAAAAAAATCTTAGGTAGATTTTTTTTTATTTATGTAAATTAAAAAAATATATGAATAAAAAAAATTCCCCGGAGACCAAAATGTCATCTACATTTTTTTCTCCGAATAAACTCAGGAATCACTGGTTAAAGTTTATCAGATGCCTGCTGATACACCCTGTGTGTGTAGATGTACCTTTTCCCCATTTTATTTAATAATCACCCCTTGATGTTTAGCGTTTTTTTCTTTTAATTTATAATTTCCCGCAGGTCCTATGTCATCTTTGGGGATTCTGTGAGGAGGATTTCTTAAAGAAAGGAAGGAGAGGAAGTTCTTAAAAGGAAAGGGGTATGAGGGGTGGGCAGGAATTTGGAGGTCAGTGTGTTAAGGAGAGATAATAATAATAATATTTATTTATTTAAAACACGTTATTTAACAAGATTTTAGAAAGCTTTGACTGCCCAACTAGCAACAAATACCATTTTAGGATAGACAAATTGACAAGTTTAGTTCATATTAAGTGCCATTATACAAAAATAGAAGAAAAAAAGCTTGTATTGACATAATATATAAAGAGATTATGTATATGTGTTTGATAGGTACTAGTTGGTGCTATGAGGAAAAAAATGCCTTTAAAATTGAGTACAAAAAAGATAGTATTATTGAGTAATATTGATAAGATTGAGTTACGTATCATTCAGCCATATGAGCCGACAACGAAACTCATAGATGCAGCCCGAAGAGGATACAGCAAATAGTTAATAACAAATTAAATATATTTTATTCAGTAAGCACAATAACTATGAATCCATCCCCCCACTGCAATGTAAGACGATGGGTCGAGATCCAGCTGGAGAAGTCAAAGGGTCTCCTCAAACCGGCCTCTCCCCGTCCGGCCCTCCACGCAGTCGGTGGGTAGATGCATCCGACACCAAGACCTCGACCAACCTCACCCATGAACCCGGGCACCCCTACTAAATCACCAAACGTAGCGAACCACTCGGGGTGACCGATAGCAGAGGTATTGATCCAATAAATGGTTCCAGGGGCGGCTGTATCACAAGTCATTTTTTATTCCTCTTCATTCCCTGTTCACAAAAGAATCTCACCGCTAACGATTGTTACCATCTGGTGTGTCTTTAACGAAGCATTTTTATTAACCAATTTATTTGTTGTATTAATCAATGATCCTTACGACAGCCGTAACTTAATTTGTGTAATGTCCATCAAACTTAACAATGAACATCTCAACACCTCGGCGGACAGTACCCATATATGCGTGAGATACCATTACGTTACTCGGCCCTCGGCGGTATGTGTGCAATATTGTAAGATTAACTACAGGTTTCATAATAAGGTTCACATTCACAAGGCCCAAGAACGCACTCCTACCCGCGAGCACTTTAACGGACGTGTCAAAAAGGTGCTCGGGTGAAAGCGGTCTTCCATCGTGAACCCGTTTTGCGGGTAAGGCTGCTCCATAAAATTATTTTTTTCACTACTCACTGACTGCGTACTGTACTTCTGGAATCTACCAAATGTCGAACTCGTTCCGTTACTGTGTCAACTTCTGACCGTTGCGTAATGCAACGATATCTGGATCGATTGCAAAATTTGTGGATTTTTATTCAACAGTCCTTGGGACCTTACAGATTTAAAAATAAATGGCGTTGTTAAAAATAATTGTACTATTCATATAAATATTTGAATTCGTGAAAAACTACGTGTGAAGGCAATTTTTATTAAATCTTTTAATAATTTTAGCTCATTGATAATGTTTTAGTTGGTTGAAATGTTATGTTGATATTTATTGAAAGATAAATATTCAATTAATGTTATAAAAATAACGCGTTTAACGCTATATATTGTCTAATATTCACGGAGAGGAATTCACGACCGGTCAGTGGCTAAGTTGGCATCGCGTTTGGGTCTCACCCAGGCGTCGTGAGTTCAATTCCTCGGCTGGCTAAGTCCTCCATTTACGACACAAGCAACATCTTCCGCTTACTGTGATGGTAGTAGGAGATTTTCAAATATTGTCAGGTTATTCGTAACCAGGGAATATTTGTCTTTCTTTTAAAAAAAGAAAGAAAGAAAAGAAATATATTGATGTACGCATTGACTTTTAGTCGGAAGGTTGCGAGCTCGATTCGCGAGCAGTCAGAAAACGATACGGTCATTTTATTGTCAGGTCACGTTCATCTAATTAGATTTTTTTTATATAAGTACCGCACAAGAGTCCCAACCGTCTGGAGCCAGGGAGACTACAGTATCCCCAATTGTGGTATGTTTCGAGGCTGAAGGTAGTAGGGAAGTGAAGGAGATGGGAAAGATGAAGGTGTGGAAGTATCTGGCTATTCATATCTGTTCACCAAACACGACTAAAGCCATTTGAAGCAACGTTTCGATTCCGAATGGTGGTCTTTCACCAGGGCGATAATGAAAGTATCTACCACTAAGTGCCGCAAATATACTATACATTATTTTAAAATGAATAAATTGCGAAATGACAAATTAATCAAACAAAATTTACTTGCGCATGCCGGGAATTGAACCCGCAACTACCGGATTCGTATCCGAGGATCGTAACCACTCATCCACGGAGGCCGTCAAATGAAACTTACAAATCTTTTATGATTAATAATTGCATAAAATAAAACATTCTGTCAACAGTTTGAGCGTAAACAAATTACGACAAAATTTCAACTAAGTTCACTACGGCGCGATGTTAGAAAATAGAGTGGGTACCTTTTAAAAGTTACTTTGCTAAAATAATACATCCAGGGGTTATAAGTAATGTGAAACTGGGTGTATTATGCTGTACATACAGAACATTAGCTCAATGAAAGCTTATTTGGAAGTCTGGAAGTTTGGAATGATGCTGCGTGTACTAATCATGGTGATCTTCTGTGACTTAATACAGTGAGTTTATAATCAAAATTTTGGAACCAAGGAAAGCCAAACAGGATGCATATGCAGACTGCATATTTTTGCTGGCATAATTTTTCAAAACGCATCAATTATGGTTACAGGAATTAGCGAAGGTTACTCTTTACATTATCATTTATGTAGAAATCATAAAAATTATTTGATTCATGAATTCATAACGTTTTTGATTTTCAAGGCTTGGACTTTTGAAATAAAAAAGGTTAATTCTTACATTATTAACTACTAATTGGGCTTTTGTTTTGAAAACGATTTAAATTTATTTTTTCTGCTATTAATTAATGGTTTTACGTAAAGCTCGACATTTTCAACACCTATATAACCACTTTGCAATTTAATATTTTATTGATAGTCAATAGATATTGTAATTTGTCACTTTTACTGCGATCGTAATTGAATCCATTTTTTACACAATGAGTTTAATTCTGTGAAAGTTAACTGCTTGATACTAAATATTCTATTTTTCACAATTTTAGCAACAGCAAAAATTGTGAAAAATGATACAATGCCTGTAGAACGCTACTTTTGTATGTACAGAATATGATAATATACAATAAGTTTTCCTTAAAAATATGACATCATTACAACATATTCTGTTGATATTTATAAAGTATCAAACATATTGCATAACCTGCTTTTTTGTTAAGTTTATTTATAGATTTAGTTTTTTTTAGGGTGTGGGATGCCTGTCTAGGTCTATGACCTGTTACACGTTTATTTAGAACCTACATCTATGTGCGAGTATGTATTGCACACCGTTTAAGGGATATTATTTAACCTTATATACTCGTATGCACATATCATAAGAGTTATGAAACAGTTTTCTGAATGGTAATATATATGCCATTCAAACAAGAAACAAACAAGTATCCTGTGTTCTACGTCAATTTATCTAAAACCAATTCGTTTCAGAGTGGTCCAAAACACACGTCAAATGTTAAGGGGAACGGCTGCGTGGCCTGTTTCATACAAAACTGAATTTTGGATTTGAAGCCAAAATTCTCATCCAAACCGAATGATCTTTATTTTAATCAAAAGGTATAGAAAATATCGGAATAGAAGTATTTAATTTATTTATATTTTAAATTATGAAATATAGGTCATTAAAGAAATAAAATCTTCCCCGTTACTATGCTAATATTATGTTATATAAAATTAAAAATTAATTAAAATAGCATTATGATGAACTTAAATTTAAATATAAAATGGCTAATTTACGTTGGAACACAAATTTGCCTCACATGATTTAAAATATCGACCCGAAAAAATGTTTTCTTAAAGATGTTTAATTTTTTTATTTTATTTTATGTTATCTTATTTACAAATATCAAAGACAAATTTTAAAAAAAAGTACCGTTAACCAATTTCCGAAGTTGCCTCTGAAATCTGAAAAATTGATTTCTTTAATGGCCTATATTTCATAATTTAACAAATAAAAAAATTAAATATTTCTAATCCGTACTAAATATTTACTACACCTTTAATAATAATAAAAAAATATCATTCAGTTTGGTGTGTATTTTGGCCTCAAATCCAAAATAAAGTTTTATGTGAAACAGGTCGCGCAGCCGTTCCTCTTAACAAATGAACATTTATATCAAATTCTGGAAAAGTGTGTAGGAATCTAATATATTAATGTATTAGTTATGTACCAGTGACGTGCATTGCTCTATGACCAAAGGTAGGTTGTGTGTAGTTTTTCATGTTTGGATATGATTGTATATTAAATATTCGAAATGGCCATGTTATTATCATCTTCTGCTGATTGTTACGGCCAACTGAATAAATGGGCGTAAAAGTTCAATAAAAAAATCACGAAAAAATACATTACTTTCTATAATTTATTATCATAGTTAATTTCTCTCAGGCTGGGCACAGTTTTATAGTATTCATGAACTGCATACCACTGCTATCTACATTGATGAAAAATTCTGTTATTACAATATTTTGTTATAAATAGTAAACTACATTGCATACAAGTGCCAACATTGTTTACAGAACATCCATTACGTAGTAGAAATTTACAAATGTTTGTTTCACAGCAGTCTGGAGATACCCGTAACAGGGTTAAACTGATTCTCTAAAAAACAAAGTTATAAAGTTTAAAAAGCTTAAGCAAAATTATAAGTTATAAGTCAAAAATAGAATAACACCATACATTTTAAATTGATTTTTTTTTTTCATTTTTCGATAAGTTGTTGATAGTCTTCATTAAATATTATCATATTTAGTAACCAGTGATTGATCCAGATATTCCAGATTGGCATGATAGAGTTGTTTGAGCAAAAAAAAAGGAAAATTATTTTGTAAGTACCTTTCTATGGCCCACGTGCTTTTATGCAGGGAGTAAATTGACTTTACATTTATCTGTTTTCCGTAAATTCTCGTAGAATGCTTCAATGAAGTTAAACAATAAAAAGTACACCAGATGAAATGGAACACTTGTATTCATTCATCTAAGAATATTTTACTATAAGTTTAAATATATATTTTTTAATAAATGGATACCAATGAATGCATTGAGACAAAACTTCAAAAATGACCATAAAAGCGATCTTAATTCGTGACCTTCGCTCCGATTCCCATGGTGGTTGTATGTAGAGCTACAGACACCGACGTTCCGGACACCTTTGATACTTGGTTACTCCAACTCATTGGTGATCTTCATCTGGTTATCCTGCCTTCTACTTTGCCAGTGCCCATGAGTTTCTCCATGTTGGGTTGTCGGTTGGCGAGCAACGTATCCACGGTATTTTATAATTACGCTGTAAACAGGTAGCTAATTTTGGATAACTTTTAATTCCACAACAGTGGTGCGCCTGGCTGTACATGGAAGTCTAAGCATTTATCTGCGCACCTCATTTTGAGGGCATTTATCCGCTTCTTTTCGCTAGCCCTAAGTATCCGTGTTTGAAAATGGCCTTAAACTCCGAAACAGCTGTCACAATAATAAAAACTAAAAATACTTGCAGAACTTAATAATAACATTATTAAATTTGATTTACATTAAATTTTAAAACAAATTAAATTGAATTCTACAAATTAAACACAAAAACAATTAATAATTTACTAAGTATCCATGTTTCCACACCATATGGATCAGCGCAAGGACAAGTCTCATTGGAATATATTAGATGTTTTTGTGTTTAATTAGCAGAACTCCATTTAATTTTTTAAGAAATTAAATGTAAATGAAATTTTATCATGTTATTATTAAGTTCTGCAAATATTTTAGTTTTTATTATTGTGACAGCTGTTTCGGCGTTCAAGGCAATTTTCAAACTGCGGTTAATCCGCATTATGACAACTTACTTATGTCATTTTATTTACTCCTACCCAATTCTAATTTGGACGGTGTTTAAAATTATTATTTGTAACAGGTAAAACCGATTTATTTAGATAATAATTAAAATTCTCTATTCTGTGAGGTTTGTACATTTATAATGTTTTCCGTATTTAAATGATAATGTTTTTTTAATTGATTTATTTAAATGTGTTATATTGTTTTGGTAGTGGGAACTACCACAAAAATACTTGCAGAATTTAATAATAATATTATTAAATTTGATTTACATTAAATTTAAAACAAAATCATTTGAATACGACTCAAATACCTCAAAACATGTCGAAGAAGGGAGCCAACGTTACAGAAAGAGAGGAAGTAAACTAAATCCTCGAAACTAACTATATGAGTAGTCTGAATACCAGAGCATTAAAAAAGTTGTTATCACGATGAATTCTTGAATTAAACTGTATTTCCGGAGAAAATGGAACAATAAAGCGATACAAATATTTTAGAAATTTGCTAAATAAACATTTCGTAAAAGTTAAAAAAAAAAACAGATAAATTTTGTAATACTTTTATTTCAAAGTTTAAGAATACCACGAACTACACACGCCCGTATTTCTTGGGAACTATTGCGATAAACTTTGGCTAACGATGACTCGAACGTGTGTGTACCGTTATGTATCTTTGCTTGTCTTAAAATGCCATCAAGTTTTCTTAATTTCACAACATACGTTGAACAATAATAAGCAGTGTTCCTGTCTTTATTTGATTCTTATTTCTATGAACAATCAAATGTCTCATTAAATTAGCAATGCATCTTGGCATATTGGCGCATCTTTAGATATTTACTATTATTGCAAAGCATCGTAATGGCAAGTTGACCACTCGCAGGCCAGGAGGTGAAAGCATTTGCTATCATGCCGACCCCCGATACCTTGACTCAATAATTCAAGTGAACTTAAAATCAAACGGGAAGAAGTTTTGGAATGGTTTGCCTTATACTTCAAGAAAAGTAACAAATAAATACATTGAGTATTATCATTAGAATAAAAATTATTTTTGTTTTACTATTTATTCACCGTTAATCCGTTTTCTATATATAAATGAACTTCTGCTATGTTGCTTATTATTATATATGACGGTTGCTTTCATTATCAAACTGTCAATGAATAAAATAAAAGTGTTGAAAAATGTAATTTTTCTCTATTATTTTTACTTCTCTTATCAGCAAGTGTATTTAAAAAAGGTTAATATTATTTGAGGGCGAGAGCACTCTTTCACAAGACTTCTTTAATACAGGATGAAAACTACGTCAACCTTACAGTATTATCATTAATGAAATCACTGACTGAATGGAGTCATCACTGATAGCTTGCTACATACAGGAATCCATCAGACCACAGATTTGACTTGATTTGATCTGATTTGATGGTACTCGATCGTGTCGTGGCTTTCGGGATAGTTCTCGAATTATTCGTCTATTTACTTGCACATCGTATATTCAATTTGTAATAATGATATCTCTTTCCTTCCTCTCTATTCGCTTTCTAAGTGTCGCTTTCATAATTGCATAGACCGACAAAATGTATTAAATTTAAAGATACCGATAGCAACGGGGACTCGAACCCAGAACCTCGTGGTCTATCCGAGACCTCGGGTTCGTGTCTGTATCTTTTAGGGTTTCGTGTTTCATTTTGAGAGTTGTTAATATTATCTTCAATGATTAAAAATATATTACAATGGGGTTTTTATATTACAATGAGGTTCAATAAGATATTCCAAAATTGAATATTATTCCCAGACCTGTAAATAAAGTCAACAGATGTCATGATAAAGGGTAGAAGCCAAAAATGTATAAGAATGATACCGATGAAAATGATGGAACGGATTGGGGTAGCTGTAGCTCATTCAAGGTCCCGGATAGACCACGAGGTCCTGTATTCGAGTCCCAGTTGCTACCGATATCTTTTTCTTTTTTGTGCCTTTTTGTTTCAGGTTTAGACTTGTTAATATTATCTTCAATTATCAAAAATATTTTTTTTTATGTAATGTCTTTTTCCCGTTCATGGAAGGTATTGCAACGAACCCTCGCATATATTCTGGTTTCAAATCTTTGGTTAGCGATTAGCATTAAAAGACTTTCCATATGATTCAAGGCAGTACAGGATTTGTTAAGAAAGATTACAGAGCGATTAAAGAGTTTGAGTAATCCGTGCAAAATCAAAGTTAGGCAAATATTTCAATTCCAAGCGTTGAAAATCTACTATTGTGAAATGGTCTGAGGGGTTCTTATAGACATCCTGCAATTTGTGCTTTCGGCATTACAATTATTTGTTAAATCGATGACGAAAGAAAAAAATAATGAACACGTTTTTTGTATAAGGTTTCAAAATGTTACCACAACGACTTACAATGCAAATTAACACCATGGTGCCATAGGACAAAAAAAACGTTTGACAAAATAATATATGTACGTTTTCAAAGGTACCTGCAACAAAACTTTTTTTTTATTTGAACTTAACAACCTTTTTGATTATATTATGAACATACTTGTTATATTCAATACAAAAAAAACTTATATACAAAACCTCAACGATTTCTGATAATAATTGCGGCATTCTTCAGATTGTGTTGTGTTATTATTAATCAACAAATGCTTTGAAAATAATTCTTATGTCATCGGGCTCATCTTTTCGAAAGATTAATTTGTCACAGTGACAAAAAGTGGCGCCGCCAACTTTCGTCTTCTCCCAGATGCACTCTGAACTGAGAGAGATTTCATTTCGCGTCGATTTCATTACATAACCTGAACAAATGTAAGTAAACGTCCGACAGATCCATACTGCGATCAATTATTGGATTTAATGGTCGAGTAGGAGCTAATCGAAGCTATTAGACAGAACGACCACATCGGGATCTAGGTGTAGTATAGAGGGCGTACAATTACGCCAACGTAAGATAATCTCGACTTTAAGGATGGAGAATGTTTTTAAAATTATTTTACTGTCCAATTGTGGAAATTTCAAATGACGAAATTTCAGTACATTGCTCATACGATGTGTAGTGACGTTCATCATCGTGAGCCCTTACATTACTTTACGTTGACTCCTTCCTTTCCCCAAAAATATAGTCTATCCCCAAAGATGACATCAACCCTGGGAGAAAATATTTCCCTCAAAGCCTTCTACGTATGTGGAGTAAGTATTAAATATATAAATAATAATTTCTTTAATAAAAGTATAATTATTTTGTGTTGTCATTATTAGTATTTTTTTATTATTTTTTTTTTATAATTTTTACACTTTTCATTAATTTCTTACCTACTTTCATTTTTTGTTTTTAAATTTTTATAAAAAAAAAAAGAAAAACATTCCCAGGTAAAGAATAACCTGACAATATTTAAAAATCGCCCACTACCATCACTGTAAACGAAAGATGTTGCTTGTGTCCTGATGGAGGACTTAGCCAACCGAGGAATTGTCCTCACGATGCCTGAGTGCGACCCAGACGCATATTCTTATTTGTCTATACTTGTCTTTAGTTTTTAGTATACTGTGTATTCTGATGAGGGAAGTTTCGCTTCCGAAACGTGTTGATATTTATAAATTGAACGTTTGTGTAAACAAAGTATTTCTTATTAATTTATTTATATGCATGGTAGTTCATTTTTTTAAACCTTATGTCAACCTAATGTGGAAAACAATCACCTTGCAGATTTGGCAAAGTTATTTTCATACTAGAACTATCGAATGAATGGCAATTATTAAAAATTTCATAACTTTGTTTAACTCGTATTTTCACCGGACTGGTTAAGTGGTCAACCCTCCTATAAGCATTTTCTTTTAAATTTATGGTTATGGTATTCATAACATCTGGGTCAGGTGTGAAAACTATTATATGTACCCACATTGCATTAAATTAGTTCACTGCTAGCAAATAGATTCAAAAACTTTTGGAATGTGCCGTATTTACTTTTAAATCTCTTACATTAGAAACTCTACGTTCTTCTGTGTACATTTTTTTCTTACCAAATGTGCGTTTATTTCTCATTTCAATCTATTTTCCGCGTATATTCTATAGGAAACCCACCGTTTTTCCATTACAGTGGAGTAAGTAAACCGTAAAGAAGAAGCGGTTGCCGGTTACTGGTCGATGGTTGGTGGTGATGGTGGCTGTGGATAGACGACGCCAGATGAATGCGGACGTTGCTTGTCTTCCTGTTTAGTTTCTCTTTCAACCACCGCGCGTATGTAACAGGCCGGTGCCGATAGGTACTGACACCTTCCACTTCCCACCGGTCGGGCAGATGACACATTGCTGATAAGTCATGCCGACACGATTATCCCCTTACTATAAGAATTTATTTTTTTAATTATTCTTATCGTTTATAACTTTAATTTTTAAAATAAACATGAAAATTACTACAATAAAAGCAGTTGACTAAAATTTAAAATACTAGCAAAAGGTTAAAAAATAGTAGAAAATAGTTGAAAATGATAGAACATGTCAGAAAATAGTTGGAAATATTAGAAAATAGTAGAAAATAGTAAAAACAGTTGGAAATATTAGAAAATAGTAGAAAATAGTAAAAATAGTAGAAAATTATTAGAAAATATTAAAAATAGTAGAAAACAGTTGAAAAGATTAGGTAATAGTAAATAAATGCGGGTAATCATATAAAATTGTAATTTTGAAATAGTAAAAATATTAGGAAAGATTATAAAATTGTAGAAATAGAGGAAAACATATAATAAGTTCTTTTTTTTAATATTTAAGCATTAGGTTATATGCACGCCGTGTTAAGTAGAATAATAGATGAATTTATAAACAACTAAAACGTTGATTTCCGCCAGGCCCCTATCCCCATTGTACATAACACATTTTTTTAAATGTCAACCTTCCGTAAGATCTCCTTTTTTCAATACTTGTCTCATGTTACGTTCTTTTAAGCGCGCTAGCAGACTGCAGGCGGTTACCGGCCGGTGCTGATTCGTATGCGAATATACTTAGTACCTTAGTATATAGAAATGAAGTTCCCTAATAATAAAGAGTATTTAAAGCGTCTTTCCAATATTCGGTGTGACAATGTCGATTTCCCTAAACTGTGTGTCTGTTTTTTCTTCAAATATGTATTAATTTGAAAACCGTACAAAGTTAATTAAATAATTTTAATTCGCATTCTAGGAGTGTAAAAGTGTTTCGAATCAAAATACTACACCAATACACTTTACTGTAAGGGAAATTTTACAACACCATTCGAGTCAAACATTTCTAAATTTTATTTTTTTATACAGAATTTTTTATGCTTACGATATTTAAGCATTTTTTTAACTATTATTCTATTAACTGAGGACCTTAATCCTTGACAAATTATCATTTATGGGAAACTGTTTCAAAGCTATCTGACTCGAGGATTGGAAACCAACTAAAAACTTTTTTCTTACAACATTGAATGTAACTCGATTAAATTATAACGCCATACCTACTTACGCGTATATCTTTATTTGGTTATGGAGTTTATTTTTTCTTATATATGTTTTGTGAAAAATTATGTATCTACTTTTAGAAAATTATTGCTATTTCCTTAATATTTACTTACTACTAGACTTACTAGTTTATTAGACTTTTTTTAAAAATCTCATAATTAGGTACGACAACGTACAAATAAAAATATGTTTTATATCTGGAAAAAAATTGAGATAACTATTATTGCCTCCAAATTTTTATTAAATGTCAAACGAATAAATAATAATACATAATTTTAATAATGAAAAAGTGTTGCGCCACCACCTAGGCCGCCATTTTTTACTGGCCTTTTGAATAAATAGTTTAATTGATATGCCAAGTCCTTTCTAATGTATTTAATTTTGTCATTGTAGTACACCTACATCGGCCTCGGCCTGAGACCGTCTCGGCAAAAAGTGAACCGAGAGCATAGCCAGCGGAGGGCTCGGATTTGAAAGGGAAAATCTGTCGCTTTCAAAAATTAACTGGCGCCCGCTGACTAAATGGTATAATCAATTTGATTACAATTGCTTAAAAACATTAAATCTTATTTAATGTGATAAGTTGGCATAATTTTCTTTTAATAAGCTTGTCAAAAAATATATGATTATAAATTATAACAATCGTATGGGAAACAAAAGAATTAATACTCCGTTCCAAGTTGAACAATTCAATTTATCAATCATCTCCTGTGAAGATTAAATTTATTTATTTTAAGGAAGTTTCTCATCGGGTGGGATCGATATTCTCATGCACGTAGTGCTCTTTTTAATTCTGTTCGTATGTGTTCGAATCGGCGCAAACGTACAACAGACTCGTACAGTATCCAGACAATACTGCGGAAACATGATATCTATGGCGAAAACCACCAATATGCTACACCTTGTTGAAACAACTGGCCGATTCCAGCCTGACACCCGGCATCAGTCTACTAGCGCACTAACCGTCTTTCACTTTTTGGTGTTTGATGGCAGATTTACCGTTGATTTTTGGTAAAATTTTATGAAATATTAAACATCGATTGTTATTTCAGAAAGTGTTTTTATTTAGTGAATCTAATTTGTCTGGTTAAGTACTTATAGATACTGTGTAATTGTATATAAACTCTACTAAGCTCCAGATGCAATAAACAGGTTCTCAATTGAAATAGAAACCGTTTAAAGTGGGTGAACCTACTTATTAAACTTAAATCTACTTTTAATATCTTTGCGTGTCCCCTAATCGTAATATTTTCAATATAATAACCTATCAATTATTATAACCAAGATATTGAATATTTTAACAACGTCAACGTATTTATAGCAATATGATTTAAATTCCTTGTGCATAGTAACGGAAAATATCTCTTAAATATTTAATTGAGCAGATAAATATCATATCGATGGCTTAGAGCGCAGATATTGTAACTTTTGACGTAAATGAGTTACAAAAATTACTACCCTCCACTAAGGTGAACGTATTGGCTTGTGTACAAAGATGCCATCGTAAACATTATACTTTTAAAACATTAATATTTTTCTTAATAGAATTGATACTTGACCTATGTGTGCTTAATGAGAATTCAATAATTCTCTTTTTATAAATGAAATAACGTAATGGCTGGATTTTATGTTCATCCCGGAACCGGGCGAAGGCATGCTTTATTTATGGAGTATATTTTGTTTTAAAATCGTTTAATTTGTTTTTTATAATAATAATAATAATAATTGGATGATTTGTATAGCGCCATTTTTGTTAAAAATCACCTCAAGGGCCCTGTTACTATATCACTATTACTATATCGTGGCATAACCCACGAATAGCAAACTCAATCAAATTTCTTGTATATCCAATAAAAACTTGATACTTGAAATGGATATTGTAGTTCCTGATTATTCGAATATTTATTTTTTTTAAATATCTGGAATCTAACCCATTTGACATAAAATAGAATTTCAAATTAACGTATTCTACTTATTCTACTATTACTTGAACGTTATGTCTCGTATACCACAAATATAAAAAAAATCGCTTTCGATAAATTTCTAGGACGTTTAAACGGCTGCAGTTTAACCTGAATTCAACACAGTTTTCTGCGCATTTCCTGGTCAATTATTATATGCATATTTATCATAACAAATTTTATGAAGCATACTTTCAGATTTTCTAGTTTTATTATATTATAATAAGAGTTGCTATACTGAGGTGAAATTAAATAATATTAAAAACATTTAAATTATTTTTTATGAAAACCTAAACTAAAACTAACAACACAAATCATTAATTTTCATTACAAAGGCTAGATTTACATGCTATGCTGGTTTTCGACGGTTCCATGACAAAACAAAACATTTAAAAAAAAAAGAAAAAAAATCCTAACCTAACCTTAACTAAAGTAACCTAACCTAAACTGACCTAACCTATTATTCGATATTTTTCTATTTTGTCACCTTTCTGTTTCCAAACTTAAAATTTGAAAAATAAAACTAACGAACACTTCTTTTTTTTTCGAAAGATACGTAATTATTTTGTGGTATCATTATTAATTACATTTCTATTTATTATTCAATTAAATTCATTTGATAATTTATACGAGTATTAACCTATTGTATTGCGACCTCTTACAGTGACTTTTTACATTCCATATGACAATTGTACTGAAAAAAAAATTATGTAATGTATCTTTTTGTCAGATTTCAGAAATTTTTCATAGAAGTTTGACTTTTGAAATAAAAATTGTTAAAAAATATATTCCGTTTTCCTCAAAGCCTTCTAATTCGAAATCAGTCACCAGCTGCTTACATTAGAATAATTATTCCATATTATATAATACAGTATTATGAGAAAACCATTTTAAAATACAAAAACGTAACCGCTTTCACCTATTGCCCTTTCAAAAGAACAGTTTACTGATTATGTCAATGAATAAATTGAGTTTATTGGGCTGGTGATCTTGCTTATTTATGTCATGTATTAGGAAAACTGCTTAATTATTGAAGCAGTGGGTTAACGGTATTGTATATCACTTTGGTGGTGGTCAAAGACACTGCTAGTAATTGCGAGTAAGTTTTTTATTAACTTGTGACTCGTTATCAATATTTTGAGTATTGATTGATACAATTCGTTGTGTGTGAGAATGCTGTACTACAGAGCTTTTTTTTGTCTTGGCACTGTACAGTCGCAGGCAACACTTTCGCTAAATAATACGATTGAACAAAAATGATGGTCTCCTCGATTGCATATCTACTTCATAGCTGCGGGCATCTTTAAAATTATTTAAGTGTTACTATTATATTAAGCCTATCGTCACTGCAACAAAACTGTACTGCTATTTTTTTTATTTTTTTTATTTCTCTATTTGTTTAATACTTGATATATTGATATTTTTATAATATTTTTTAATATGAGTACCGCGCAAGAGTCCTAACTTCTTTCGACCATCTGGAGTCAGTGAGACTATGGCATTCCCAATTAGGGAATTTTGTGAGACTGAAGGTATTGTGGAGGGGAAGGAGAAGGAGAAGAGGAAGGTGGGGTATACCTGGCTATTCATATCTGGTTACCAAACACGGCTAAAAGCCATTTCAAGCAACGTTTCAATTCTGAATGGTGGTCTTTCACCAGGGCGATATTGAGAGTATCTTCCACTCTGGAACGTGCGCAAATATACTATACATTATTTTTAAATTAATTAATTGTGAAACAACACAAATTAATTAAATAATATTTACTCGCGCAGGCCGGGATTTGAACCCGCGACCTTCGGATTCTATTTAAATCTTTATTATATAATTGGACTCTAGTGTTTCTATAACAAAACTGTTGTGCTGTTTTCGTATTTAATTTTGTTTCCAACTTGCGTACATTGATCACGCCTATATTGTTCTAATGTTGCGCTACATTTGTATGATGATTCTTATTTATTGTTGTATTAGATAAGATTTTTGAACTAAACTCCTGCTGAGAAACCACTTGCAGTGGCTTAACGGGTACAAGTTCCCATTGTATGTAATTATTATTATACAATAAAAATAAATAAATAAAATAGTAATTAAAGATTGAACCTACCTATACAATTTTCTTCGGCGTGTTTCTTCTGGTATATTAGAGTACTCTAAAACACGTCAGAAAACAATTTCTCAATGTAAGCGCTGCTAAGCAATCAACCGTTGCGGGCATGGATATCACATGGGAAGCTCTCACAAACACAATGACGTGAATCAGATAACGTTACACGAATTAAAAAAATCGTTCACCCTTCTTCGCAAAAGTTTCAACAGTATTTCATCGAAAGCATTTACTAAAAAATTGAAAACCATTAAACAAACCAAACGGAGTGGGCGTCTTTCCTAATTACTTTATAGTATCGTGGATATTTCTAATCTCCATAATCTATAATGGAAATAAATTTATAAACTAAAACAATTTGCATTTACTCAGGAAAATCTGTTGGCTTGAGCTTTAAATGAGACACGCAAACAATGTAGGTATTCTCTTTTACGTCCTTAGATACTGAATACTATTTATTGTAAATATGAGAATATCTGCATCTGAATGGAAGGTTCTTTTTTTTCTTTTTACATGTGTTAATTTACTTTTTGGCGCTTGGAAAAATCATGCAAATCATAGGTACTTTAATCAATTATGGAAATATTTCGTCATTACGTTTAGAAACACGCAACGTTGGCGATATACGTAAGAACTTTACTTTTTTTATAAGAATACCGCACAAGAGTCCCAACTGCTCCCAACTGTCTCTAGCCAATGAGATTATGGCATTCTAAATTGGGGAATGTTGTGGAGGCTGAAGGTATTGAGGAGGGGAAGGAGACGGGGAAGAGGAATGTGGGGAAATACCTGGCTATTCAGATCTGGTCACCAAACACGTCTAAAAGCCATTTCAAGCAACGTTTCAATTCGGAATGGTGATCTTTCACCAGGGCGATACTAAGAGTATCTTCCACTATGTAAAAACAACTCATCTGTCAACATTGCAAACTTCAGTTCAGGTTTTTCGTCTATGTAAGATCCGGCAATGAAAATCACATTTATTTTTGAGTATATCATGATATATTATACCATTTATTGAAAGCCATAAATGTTTCTCGCAAACATACGAACCGTATAAGTGAGCAAGTACTGAATGCTAAGCTTTTACTTCCGTGATTTTAAACTTGATTTTCTAGATATCCATACGGTAAACTACAAACAGGTAGATTGGATAAGATATAATTTATTGTATCTTTGTCTTCTTTGTTAGCTATTTATTTTGCCATATTATATTGAAAAACCAGCGTAGCACAATCGATACTCATGTACTGAAGTCCAGAGATGTGGTGTACCAAAAAGCATTTCTTATAGGTATATCTCTCGATGGTCAGTCCCGTATACAATGGCATTAATTCAATATCTACACTTTGACCCGTCTTCCGGCATAGAATTAACAAAACAAACCATCGTCGTTGTTAAGCAAAATTTTCATTAACTACGTTTTTTGAGAATTTATTTTGTTAATAATATAAATAATTTTCATACATTCACGAACTACGGAACACAGCTAATAATGATGAAAAAAAAATCACTAAATCGTTTTCTGCCCAACATTAAAACACCAATACCTATATAATGTGTATTATAAAGTTATTGACGTTTCCTTAACAATGATTAAATATGTATAATATGATTCCGTGATAATTTAACATGCGTATGAATCGGCGCACTTCTTAAAAGTGGTATAAACTCATAAAAGTACGAAAAAAAACTTAATCTAACCTAATATGTATTTCAATTCCATTATTTTCTTCACAACAAATGCACAATAATTATATTTACAAATGGATAAAATGTTTAAATAATCAAATTTTAAGAATTAATTATTTTTATTGAGATTTAAAAACTTCATTGTAATATTTGATCATTGCAGAAAATAATATTAACATAACCTAAATGAAACATGAAAACGGAAAAAAAACAACAGAAAATTAAAAGATTTCAGTCGCATCTGGGACTCGAACCCAGGACCCCTGCCTATCCGGGCAACCGCTTAACCAATTTTAATGAAACCAGTTCAATTTATGTCATCTTTATCGATATCATATCTCAAATTTAAGATTTATCAATATTATTTTCCATTTTTAATCCCATATTATTGGCAGCTATCTTCCTGAAGACACTAAAAAAAATCACAGATTGACTCTTATTAAAAAATAAACTAAAATCCTTACTTAAAAAACAAATTCTGTTACTTCAATATATATCTATATCTAATCAGTCTAGCACCATTTGACGTCTATTATTGTAACAATTTACTGTTTTTAAAAAATTAAATAAATATATATTATTTTTATAAACAATAATTATTAGCCTGAAACACTCATCCAAATTGAAAAAAACCTTTCCGAGCAAAGATAAATGTCGCCGACAAAGATAAATGTGCAGGTTCGGGTACGTAGGCATTTATCAACAACCAGAAAAATTTTTCGGCCCCAGGCTAATCAACTGCTCATTCATGTTTACTCATAATATTACACTTGCGCTATGCACAAAAATCTTGTCTTAAGTTTTTAAGAACTTTATTTTATCAATTAATAAATATATATTAATATTATTTTTTTATAAATGAAGTTATGTTAACAAAGGGATAAATTTTTTTAATAGTCTTCCCAAAAAAAATTTTTTTTTTAAATATATTCATTCGAAAAAAAAAATTATAATTGAAAGTATAAGAAAGTATACTATTAATCTTACTTAACTTCAAGTAAGTATTATTCATTACCAATTATTATGTTTAACTATTATTATTGTTAACGTGTTTCTTCTTCACCAAACTCAAGAGCCAGTTCTCTTCATTGGCGTAGTAACTTTGAAAATAATAAACACTTATGATGTTAAATAGATTAATTAATCGTAATTATTTATTGATGAAAAAATCAAATTACCTTCACTTAAAAGAATATGTATAATTAATTAGTTCAGGCCAGATTCGGTTTTAGGACTAGTTTTATTCGGTTTTTCGAACTTCATATCACTTTTAAAAAGTGTACCGATTCATGCGTATGTTGATCCGATCACCTCATAATATTTAGTTCGGGTTGCCTCATATTTTGTGCTATGTTTCGATGCGATGTAGATGTACATATAGGTATAAAGGCTTACAATGCACCATGCAACATGTTTCCTTTTTTGACCTTCTCTATTAAGCCTCAAATCAACATCGAACCGAGGCTTTTATACTCCTAACATTTTTATTATATGTCGTTTTCGGTCAATATTTTGCTGAATCGATTAATGAATTCGAATCTTCACGTTATTATGACACGCCGAGCTAAAGGAAAACGTTTTTATTTAATGAAAAAGTTTTCTTCTCACTTCTGAGTTGTAGAAGAGATATTGCCAAATTGAATATTTAATTATTCGCATTACCTAGTCCACAACAAAAAACATTTGATTTGATCTTCCAATCAACCGAATTTGCAAGTTTATTAAACATAGTTTATGGCCTACTTTATGTTTCATTAAAAATATATTGCGATTTAAACAGTTTCTCGGGGAAAATATACGAAAAATAGTTTCCTACATATTTTGCTTTATTCATGTGGCATGTTTATTCTTCCGTAAAAATCACAAAGTTACAAATAAAGATTGATATGAATATAAAAAAAACTTCTTTGTGTGCTTTAAAATTTCATTATTAATGAGATTAACATTTTGGAAGAATCGAATAACGTGGAAGTTAAGAAAAATATAATAATTTTCCAATCAATTTTTTTCTAAAACCACTTTATTGAATAATAATATAAACCAACCGGTTTCGGATCACCCTAAACCTTCTTCGGGGTTGTATAAATATATGCGAAGAAACATAGAGAGGGTGGGAACATTAAATCTGTTGGAGGTTGAGTAAGGCAGAGGGGTAGGAGTGGGTGTAGGGAAAAAAATATAATTGCTTATTTAGTAAATTTTTTTTTTTTTTTAAAAGCTTCGAAATTATTAAGGCCTATGGTAGACCTATCTCATTTCTATGGAGAATATCTATATAGGAAGATTTCTGGGAGGAGTGATCTGCATCAATCATATGCAATGCGATGATTTCTGTGATGAATGTTGATGTTTTCTCCCTATCTTCTATATTTTCCAACTTGTTTTAATTCTGTTTTAATTTAGTATGTATTTATTTATACAACCCTATTGAAAATTCAGGTTTAGCCGAAATCAGTAGGTTTATATATTCAATAAAGTGGTGTTAAAACAAAAATATTTTATTCCAACTTAATTATGTCTAAACACAAGAAGGTGATTGTTTCCATCAAAAAAATATTATATACAGTATTCAATAATCGCCAATCCTCCTACGTAAACACGTCTTGATAGTTTAGAAATATAAAACACTGAGACAAATTAATGTAATAATTTGCTCTGTCCTCTTCTCCTTTGAAAAACCGTGCTCCTGTTTTTTTTTCGGAAAATGCTATATTTGTACAATCAAACTAATTTCTTACAAAGATTTTCTCATGACCTTGTGCAATATAAAGAATTAGAATGAATTATTCGCTTCACGGCGAATCGATTAATCGAGAGGTTTCCCCAACCAATAATGTGGTAACAATAGCGTATAATCCATAGAAAATATATTCAATGTCACGAAGCCTGCGAATTGCGAGGAGGAGACATTGTCATGTGATAAGTATGTATGCATTGTAAATGCAATTATTTTATTTTCTTCAATAGATGTGTGGTTATTGTGTGGCGTCATTATTATTAAATTAATAAGAGGCACTTTGTTTACACCACTGTTTTTCAAACACAAATATCAACATGTTTCGAAAGCGAAAATTTCTCATCGGAATACACAGTATACTAAAAAATAATGACAAGTATAGACAAATAGCACACAGAAAATAATAATGTAAGAATAGACAAATTACAAAAATAAACAAAATTATCAATAAGTGATGAAAGTAGGTAAGTAATTGATAAATAACGAAAAAAATATTTTTAAAAACTAAATAATAAATTTATATAAGAAATAAAAAAGATTTTTTTTTTATTTTAACATAAATAAAATCCAGAAAATAACAAGGCATTCAAATAAATAATTATAGTTATTATTATTGAAAATTATTTTAATATTATTCTATACATAAATATTAATACTAAAATAAATTTTATATATGCTATTTTCAAAAAAGTATATTATTAATAATATGTAATTAACTATTAACACTTTTTCTATTTTCAAAAATTTCCAATTTGTCTAATTGTAAACCAGTTGTATTCGTATGCAAAAAATTTTAAACCTTTATTTATGTCAAAAGAATGATTTGTTTCCAAAATATGGTTGGCAGCAGTTAGGACTCTTGTTCGATATTCACATAAAAAAAATATTGTAGAATTATTGATCTCATCCAAGAACCCAGTTATAAACTAATCCAGAACCAGTTGATGTTGAACCTAGTGAAAAAAATTATAGGTGATGTGATCTGGATATATTGCTATGCCAACAGAGATAACCGAATTTTTTTTTAATAAAATTTAAAATAGGTTTTCTAAATCTGTCTTACCATTTTTTTAAATGAAAATAGTAGCCTTAAGGACGCGTAAACAAGATTTTATCTATATAATTTGTTACCCCTGAAAAATTACAGGCCGTACTATCTCAAATGAAAACTGAAAAATTTTGTCTCTAAAGAATCGAATAATATTAAGCATTTCAAACATTGAATAAAAATAATAGTTTGTAAAATATATCAAAGGCAGGTACTTTATCTAATTATTGAAGATAATAATATCAAATCTAAAATGAAATACGAAACAGAAAACGGACAAAAAATGAAGGTAATGGTCGCATCTGGGAATCAAATCCAGGACCCCTTTTTTACCGGGACTAGCACTTTAACCACTGCGCTAATGAGACCTTATTACTTTCCGTCATGTTGATCGATAGCGCCCTTAAGGCGATTTTTCACGAAAACGGCGCTATACAAATCAACCAAATATTATTATTATTATTATTATCATCATACCTGATTTTAAGAAAAAACCAATATCATCCTCAAATAATTCCCATATTTTTGGTTGCCATCTTTTTGGATGATGCAAGGTTCTACCCGAATTAATTTGTAGTACAGATAGTATCTTGGATACACCAACCCGATTTTTATTTATATGTGATATCTATTGACTTTTCTATAAGTCTAGAATGAATATTCGATTTATTGGAATAACTAATTGAAGCCTATTTCATCATTAAGGACAATATTAACAATTCTCAAATGAAATACGAAACAGAAAAAAAACGCAGGAAATAAAAAAAAGTAACGGTCGCTTCTGGAAATTGGACCCAGGATATTTGTCGTATCGGGAATAGCACTCTAACTACTGAGCTAATGAGACCCTATTACTTTAAGTATTATTTGTCGATATCGTACCTTAATTTAAGAAATACAACAATTAATTACCATATTTCGATTCCCAGATGCGATCGTTATCCATTTGCATTCAACGTATTATCTGTTTAGTATTTCATTTGAGATTTGTTAATATTGTCAATTCTGTAATTAATAAACAATTCAATTAAGTTTATAGGTACTTATTTTCATAACTGTCTTTAATAATTCGTTAGTTTCATTTTTTTTTATTGTCACATTCGTGCGCCCAAGGAAATTATTTTTGCTTAATAAAAACAAATAGTCACTCTTTTATAACTCTTCTGCTTTATTCTTCGAACGATAGGTATTCACTTTATAGCGTCATTAAATGATTTGCTATGTATTCACCAAAATACACAGTTTCTACAGCTAATGCAATGTTTTATAATATTTTTTTATTAACATTTTTTTATTAATTACTTACCTACTTTCATCAATTTTTGTTTATGTTTATAATTTGTCTATTCTTATATTATTGTGTTCTATTTTTTATCATCTGTCTATATATATATATATACTTGACATTGATGAAGAAAGCATCGCTTTCGAAACATGTAGATATCTATGTACTAATAAAGTGGTGAATACAAAGTACACCATATTATTTAATTAATTTATAAATGATCACTCGATTAATATATGTTAGTTTATGTTCTAGCTCATAATAGGCACTCACCTGTTTTAATCTGATTTCCATTTTGACCTTTTTTACCCGTTTCAGCAAGAATTTCCGATATCCGGTTACAATGTATTTAAAATTACTTTTGCTCTAAAACGATATAATTCTGATGTTAGTTTAATGGAAATCGCCTTTGTTAATTTTCAGCGGTATTTCAAAATATTTTTTATCAGATATCGAGCAATCGACGATTTATTAAGACCGAGTGGTTGCTCAATCATTTCCTATCGGAACTACAGACTGTTGATTTGCTCGGTACGTTTCCACTATTTTTTCCGTGAAGCATTTTTCCACGCTACGCAAAAACGGCACCCACTTAACAAATTAACCTTGGATTCTGCAGCCCGCTGAGCTTAATTGTCAAAATGAATATGCAACTTAGAGAAAGCTAACATGATTGCATTTATGCCAATCAATCAGATCAAATAGATTACCAAATGAGTAATTCAATAAGATCTGGTACTAATTATAATAATCAGCGGCGTGCATTTCATAAAGCTGAACCTACCCTAAAAAAACGAACCATAAATAGAAATTAAAAGAAAATTCTGATTAAAATAAGTTATTCCGTGAATTTGGTATGAAACTTTTGCGCTCATTTATTCAGTTGGCCACAACAATCAGCGGAAGATGATAATAAAATGTCAATTTTCAAATATTCAAAGCATAACAATTCATAACAAACTTCAAATAATTACACGCAGCCAACCTTTGGTCATTGAGCAATGCACCCTATTGGTACTAAAAGAAAAATTAATTATTACTTATTAATGTGATAATTTAATGTTTTAATAATCGATCATTTTATAATTTCTTAATTTAATTATTTACTTTATATCCTCTGATATTATTATAATATGATATACTGTCTTAATATATATGTGGATATCTTCATTTATCATCTGAACATGAACTCCATAATACATATATATATATCTTTTTTTTTATACATACCATGAACAATTTTTTTTGTTTTATGTAAATTGGTTATTTTGAATTTACGTTTTATTTTTATATCTTGTATTATTGGGTAAAATCACAAGGAGGAAATCCATAACTGGTTATATTTTTTGTATACCACTCTGTACATGTACAAAATAATTTTTAAAATGTCAATTTCCCGTAAATGAATAAATAATATTCATTGAATCCACAACCCCGTATAAGGAGAGATATATGAAAACCCTTTATCCCATTTTTCGCGGCGGGTGTCAAGGAGTTCATCACATGTTAATAATAGCCAATAGAATTAATTACATTCCTAGCTTAGAGGTGTCGTCTTAGTAATAGCTAACATAAATAAATAGTTTCCTAGCTTGGAAGTGCCGGAATTCTTTAACGATATCAATCGAGTAATCGGTCAATCTCGAAATTTGAATATTCTAAAAATAGATATTGGAAGTAATATTCATAAATTGTTATTTAACATAATTTTAATCTATATGTGTTTCGCGTGAATGTTATTCCTTCATTTGTGAGGTAGGTACTTGCGTAAAACTGTATAAGTAAACTGTATAAGTAAACTGTATAAGTAAACTTTATAAGTAAACTGTATAAGTAAACTGTATAAGTAAACTGTATAAGTAAACTGTATAAGTAAACTGTATAAGTAAACTGTATAAGTAAACTGTATAAGTAAACTGTATAAGTAAACTGTATAAACTGTATAACTGTATAAAACTGTATAAGTAAACTGTATTAGTAAACTGTATAAGTAAACTGTATAAGTAAACTGTATAAGTAACTGTATGTAAGTAAAAACTGAATAAGATTTTAAAAACATAAGCGTGGAAGAAAAGCCAGTGATTGAATCAATATTATTAAGAGTTGTTGATTATGAATTACGGGAAAACATTCAGGTTTCTATAATTGATGTATCGTCCCATAATGTGTCTTACAGATAGTAAGGAACACTATTGCTTATAACAATATATTTACATCCTTCAACACCTAAGCATTGACGATGTGATTTTAAAAAATTATAGTTATTATCTGCCAGAAGTTTTAGTGCTCGGCTTGTGATATGACAATATAAAATTACCCTTGAAAATAATCAATTGGGCACGATACACAATTGTTTTTTCTGGATACATATATATATATATATATATATATATATATATATATACATGCACGTCGCGGTCGCGGGTTCAAATCCCGGCGTGCGCAAGTAATTTTTATTTAATTAATTTGTGTTGTTTCACAATTAATTAAATAAAAATAATATAGAGTATATTTGCGCACGTTCCAGAGTGGAAGATACTATCAGTATCGCCCTGGTGAAAGACCACCATTCAGAATTGAAACGTTGCTTGAAATGGCTTTTAGCCGTGTTTGGTGACCAGATCTGAATAGCCAGGTATTCCCAACCTTCCTCTTCCCCTTCTCCTTCCCTTCCCCGATACCTTCAGCCTCACAACATTCCCCAATTGGGAATGCCATAGTCTCACTGGCTCCAGATGGTTGGGAGCAGTTGGGACTCTTGTGAGGTATTCATATAAAAAAAAAAAAATACACTATATAATATAGATTATATCACTCTTGACTTCATCAATAGAATTGCCTGTGACTTTAAGAATATAAATACCCTAAAAGCTCTCTGCTGCTCATTAGTTCGCTCCCATCTTGAATATGCCAGTGTCATTAGGTCTCCTCTCCACGATACTGTCCATATTCATCATATTGAATCCATACATCACTTTTTACACGGGCGATTACGAAGATTACTCATACGATGAAATCGAATAAACCTTAAACATTTCTTCATTAGAAAAGCATGGGAAATACTTTGATCTCATTTGTATTTTCAATATAATGAATTGTATTATTTACTCACCTTCTTTGTTGCAACTCATCCAGTTCAACATTCTTCGGTGTAGACTCAGAATGAATTGCTTTTCCTCAACCAACACTACTTAATCTGGGTACCATTGTTAACTATCAAAAATGTCTAGACTGGTTAACTCAAAATAGAGACTTAAATTTATTGTTACCAGTCTAAATGATTTTTGTCACTCTTTACGAAATTAAACTTCGGAGAATACCATTTAATACCTTATTCAGATTTTAACTCAAATGTTTCCGCAAATATATGTTTATCCTATTTTTGTCACTGCTTCATTCATGCATTATATATGCGCTTTTTTTCTATAGGTCTTCTTTTTCGCATTTCGTTTTATGCAATTTGTGTAATTAGACAATGGTATGTTAATACATAAATTAAATTTAATATTTTCCATTTCACTACAAATGATCCTTTTCGGCACTCGTGTCTTAGGTTCACTATCTCACAAATTTTCCATAAACTTATTTTTATTACATTTCTGTAAGTATGTCCCAAGAAAAAAAGGTATTTTTTATTATAATTTCTTCAAATGATTATTATTCACTTTGTGGCGTCATTATTAATAAGTGAATTAAAAGTATACTTTGTTTTCACCACTTCATAAATATAAATAGATACCTACTCGTATGTTTCAAAAGCGATTCGGTGAAAACCAATTGTATTTTAAATTCATGTATTTTTTTTATTATTTAATGGAAATCAAATTTAATTTACTTTGTTATTAAGTTTGACATACATTATTTTTATTTTAAATAAAGTAGTTCTACGAATTAAACACAAAAACAATTAATAATTCAATCATTTAAAGTGTGTATTGACTAATAAATGGATCACTTATTAATGAATGGTTTAGTTGCGTATGGGTATTATTAAATATTCCTAAGATTATGTATTTAGTCCAATGAATACATGCATTTAAGATCCATTTGTCGGTTTACAATACGTATAATGAAAATACATTATAGAAGCTGGATGACAAAATTGCAACAAATTCCACTACAAGTAAAATGCGTTTTCTATTGTGATTGTCATTGCACAATCGAGATTTACTTGCAATTGATAGAACAAAGGCATGTTTGTTACGTGCATCTTTGTACTATCTTTGCTTTGACCTTTGTGACTTGAGAGAACCGATGATAATAATCGCGTATCTGTATGCGTCATTTGATAAATTGTTGGAGCACTTCCTTGGCTTTGTCTACGTCTACATTGAAAATTGAGAACTTTCAAATGTTTTGTATTAGTAAACTGCCAAACAACGGTTAGGAAAATATTTTTATGTGACTGTCTGCTGTATATGATGAAAATGAAACGTTCATTAAAATGGAAATTTTACAAGTTTAAAAAAACACTTGTTAATTTTTTCGGCAGGACTCGTCTATTTTTTAAGAACTGTACAAGTGTATATACTTAAAAAGTTAATCGACATGAGAAGTGATGTAATTTTTTTTTTTATGTAAGAACTACACAAGGACGCCTACGGCCCTGAGACAGTGAGACTATGGAATCCCCAATTCGGGGTATATTGCGACGATGAAGATGTAGGGAGGAAAAGAAGATAGGAGGTCAAGGCTAAAAAATACCTGGCTTTTCGGATATGATCCCTAAGCGTGACTTAAGTTATTTTAAGGAACGTTTGATTTTTTAAATTTGAATAGCGTGCAAGAGTTTCCAACTGCTCCCAACCGTCTGAAGCCAGTGGGACTATGGCATCCCCAGATGGGGTATGTTGTAAGGCTGAGAGGAGAAGAGAGGGAAATTAGATGACGAAAAAGAAGGCGGGGAAGTACTTGACTATCCAGATCTGGTCACTAAACATGGCTTAAGCTATTTCAACTAACGTATCGATTCTGAATGATGGTCTTTCACCAGGGCGATACTGAGAGTATTTTCCACCCTGGAACCTACCGCTAATATAGTATATGTGGTTTTTAATGACCTAATTGTGTAATAATACAAATTAATTAAATAAAATGTAATCATGGAAGATAATATTAACAAATGAAATACAACACAGAAAATAAAAAGATAACTATCGCATCCGAGAATCGAACATAGGACCTCTGACTTACCTGGACCAGAACTCAAACCACTGAGCTAATGGGACCTTATTGATGTTTTTCGATTACATACCTCAATTTAATAAATACTAATATCATCCTCAATTAATTCCCATAATTTAGCTGCTATCTTTTTGTATGATTACAAGATTCTACCTAAATTTATTTACTATCCTACAGTGTCTCGGACATGCCCATTCAATTTTTATTTATATCGGATATCTATTGACTTTTCTATAAGTCTAGAATGAATATTCAATATTTCTGTATCATATTTCATTTTAGATTTGTTAATATTATATATATAATTTCTTCATACGATTGGTATTCACTTTGTGGCGTCATTCTTAATAAAAGAATTAAATAATGTACTTTGTATTCACTACTTTATTATAGATATCTATATGTTTTGAAAGCAATTCGAATATGTGTAATAATAAAGTGGTGAATACAAGGTATATTATTTAATGCATTTATTAATATTACAACAAGTTATTCCAATAGAATAAATAAATCCAATTTATTTGCGCATGCCGGGATTTAAATTCATGACCTCCGAACTTATAGTCGGGTACCTTAACCCTCGAGCACGGAGGCTGTTTGAATGACGGTCGTACACCTGGATGTTACTGAGATTAATTTCTTCTCAGAAACAACAAACAGATTTTCTACATTGCAATATACTAATTCAAACTATGTTTTCCACGTGATGTTTTCCACGTGATGTTTTCCACGTGATGTGGGTAGTAACATGCGATTTATTTGTACGTTGACAAAGTAATAGATTGGTCTATAAAAATTTGCAGTTTTTATATCACGACTAAATCTTTTGTGTGAACATAGTAATCTGGTTAGCCTTCACACAAGAAGATACGAAATCGCTTGTTCTTTTGGGTAATATTTCACTTCAATGTAATATTAAAAAAAGTAATCTGCGGCAGTTTCTCTCACAGGTATATTAGCCAACATTACAAACAAGGTACAATATCACACAATTACCAATGTCACAGAAATAAGTAAATCGAGATAGCATTAGTAAATTTATTTATTTTTACTTAAAATAGTAGATATTTACAATGGTTACATATGTTTAAAAATAAGCATATATCTTTACATTAATAAAATAATTGCAATTTAAGTGGCAATCTCCAACTAAAAATTACAATTAAAAATTACATTTTACATATATCGTACTTCGTCACTTCTTTCTAAAAGTTAAACGTATTTTCCTCTGCTTTTATATTTACCTATCTCTCGTATACAGTAATGAGTTTTGTGATTTTGATTTCTTTCGAAAGGAAAGTCTTATTTTTTGTCAGAGAAGTGGTTATTTTTGTGCTGATTTTTAGTAATTTTTCACGTATATTCTGAACTTTGTGAGCCTTTTAACAATTTAAAAAGAAAAACTATTATTACATTTACGGCCATCGACTTGCTAAAATTCCAAAAAAATCACGCGCTCCTTATGTAGAAGGTTTAAATTCCCGCTTAACATCGGCCGCGTGTTTTGATTTACGCAAAAAAAAACTTCACCAAAACGCGTGTTTTATTTTAATTTATAAAGCTCGTATTAAAATGTTTTGCGGTCATATTCTAAAAAACTTAATTTGCCACAATGAACAATACGACAATATCCGAAAAGGGGTTTGCAAGTAGGAGATTTCGTGCTTTAAACATTTTTTTT
Source organism: Halesus radiatus (assembly GCA_022606495.2). NCBI lineage: Eukaryota > Metazoa > Arthropoda > Insecta > Trichoptera > Limnephilidae > Halesus > Halesus radiatus. Next base: position 277,652 of record JAHDVE020011777.1, read on the forward strand.
AGGTCTGATACTTTATTTTTTTCTAGGCTTAAAAAAAGACACCACAAAATTGAACGTTTATACGAAAGGCCAAGGTGTGTTTTACTTGCAGTGCTTAATGTATTAAATGATCTATGTTATTTCTAGACCATCAAATTCTCAAACCAAAAACAAACGATTTTGAATTACCTCCTATTGCATCGCCTTAAGTATACAATGTGTTTAAAAGAGAATTCATTTAGATCCCTTAACATTTTTAAACTTTGTAATATTTGTTTTGTCTCTAAATTATTCTCATCACTTTGTTTTGCAAAACTGTCTTCGAAAAACCTCCTCTTTTGACAAGAACAGAATACTGCTAGAATAATTAATACCAGGAACAATGTTGGTATTATGTATAATTTTACAGGATTCTGCACTGACATATCTTCTTACCCTTCCAAGTATTGAAACTTTTTTGGCGATTTTCTTTATAACATATATTGTATTTATAGACAAAGTCTTAAAGTCACTCTGGAATCTAAAATAATACCGACGAATGGCTAAATCTAATACGATACATTATTAAAGTTTTGTCGAAACGTTAAGCATGTCCATTGTCTTTGTTAGAAAATGAAATATGAAATGTCTTATGGTGGGACCTTTGCCGTACCATACGCATTTTCGGTTATTTATTGTGTTACGTTAGAAGTAAAATTATTAGTTGAACCGTTTGGTTGGTCTCGCCTTATCACACTCGTGTCCTTACAGTTTTTCAGCGCTTTCATTAAAAAAAAAATGTGACAAAAATTGGTATTTATTTCCAGAGTCCTTATTACCGAAACACAACTATTGTTAATGTCCAAAAATGAAAGTAAAATACGTTAATGTCAAACTGCATTTTATATGCATTAATTTGCACTCGAGATGAGAAAAATAAATTTACGAGAGAAATGCAAATGAATAATGTGATCGACAATTATATATTCTATTTTATGATTCATAATAATCATCGCTCAGTTCACAACAAAATATATAACGTGTATACGAACATCACAAATAGAGATAATTTTAATATGCTTTTCCTCGTTTCTTAAAACTTCTACAAAATAACAACAAACTTCACGTCATTTCTTCTTTTTATAATCTCAACCCCTTATAATTAAGGTTATGAAAAATCTTTTAATTTCTATAGCCCTATAACAAGCTCCAAATATTTCTATCGTTATTTTTTAGACCGGTCAGTGGCTGAGTTGGTATCGTGTTTGGGTCTCACCCAGGCGTCTTGAGTTCAATTCCTCGGCTGACTATGTCCTCCATTGCGACACAAACAACATCTTCCGCTTACTGTGATAATAGTAGGAGATTTTCAAATATTGTCAGGTTATTCGTAACCAGGGAATATTTCTGTTTCTTTTGAAAAAAAAATTATATACAGGGTGGCGTAAAACTACCGTTATGGTTTGAATGTTTAATAACTTTTTAAATTTATTTATATTTTTTATTTTTATTTCAGATTTTTGTGAAGAAAACTTGGGGAATTTGGAAAATGGAACAGTACACAACAGAACAGCGATCAACAATTGTTGAATTTTATTTTGAAAATCAACGGTCAATTGTTTTGACGCGGCGTTCTTTTCGTCGTTTTTTTAATGTGCGTACTGGACCTTCAGCACCAACAATAAACCGCCTGGTTGCAAATTTTCGACAACATGGTACAGTAAGACACGGTCCACACAGAAGAAAATATCCAACGGGTTCTGGATAGTGTGCAGGACAGTCCAGAAACATCAACAAGAAGACGTTCGGCACAACTGGGGCTATCGCGGAGGTCCGTTCAGAGGATTTTGGCCACATTGCACATGTTCCCGTATAAGGTTCAGCTTGTGCAAGAATTGAAGCCGATAGACTACCAACAACGGCTTGATTATGCCATTTCATTCCAAACCATAATGGTAGTTTTGCGCCACCCTGTATTATTATTTCTGTATGTATCTTTAATTCTTCGAAAAGCATTGGGAATTTCACCTGCACTTTTTATGCTGCAACAAGACGTAGAATTTATTTTTAATTTAATCTTTCCACTTTCATAAAATTGTCTAGACATTTTTGAATGAGATATCGGTCTGAAATCCATACAAAAAAAAGTATTTTTCATAAATTTCAACGTTTCTAACATAAACTTTAAGAGAGTATTCAACAAATTTAAAACCGACCTTCTTTTAAAAACAATTTACTTAGAAGCGTTAGAAATAATGAAAGCCAAAAACACAAATAGTAGAGTCATTAATAATCAAATAAATTTAATTGAATAATTTAAGTCCAATTCTTAAATTATCCCCAATAAACAAAGTATACGCCCTTCTCGGTCAGGTACCTGCTGACCTCCCACCCTTGGCCCTTCACTCGCCAGTTTTTATCAATCTATAACACATTTGTATCTTATTTCATCGTTTAGTCATACTCGTATACTGCCCTTAAGAAGCTACGGTATTTTACAAATAAAAGTGATGTAAACAAAGTTATTGTTTTATTTTTAAATTATAATGTCACATCACCAAGTTGCCGCTTCATATGAAAATATGAAAAAAATACAGTTTACGTTGTTTTTGAAATATTTTGAAATTAAGATTTTTACAATGCATCTTATTATATAACATAAACATGATGGTTCACTACATCTTTTTAAATATTTAATTAACGTGTAACTGCAATAATTAAACACCGAGGCGTTAACGCACAAAGTAAAACAATCATTCCTATGTATCCCATCGTAACATTACTTTCACACGAAGTACGTACTTTTCCATGCCATTAGATATTATCTTAGACCGTGGGCTGTAATTGAAACAGTTGTTGTTATTTGTTGAACCGGGAAAATTATTAGAAAAATACTACTTAATTGCAAAATTTATGTCACGTTACAATTTTTTTTATAACTACCGTATTTTACTACGAAATATGATACAAAAGACATGTCGCTTCATCTTGTTTTTAGAGTTAAATCCACACTTCAAGACTCAGATAAATTACTATTTTGATCCTATGTTCTTGAACTGTTTGTGACTAGATGTTTAACTGTTATAGAAAATTTCTGACATAATCACCATTGGTAATCATTACAAATAAAATCTTCATGGTTAATTTTTTCAAGTTTTATAAACTGTTTTTATTTCTTGATATGTATTATTTTCGAACCATACACAACTTAATCAAAATTATTCGTATATTTATACAGATAATTTGTATGCTCTTTATGTTGTGTTTATCACTTTTAAACAAGCGTGTGGTAAATTATAGTAATTTAGTGTGTTTTTGATTTGTAATAAATAGATCATCATCATCGGCAAAAAGGTCCTTAGAGAGTCCTGGATACCCTTAGGGAAAGCCTCTACTCCTGATGTCTCCCTCCAGCTTCTTGTGCAAATGCAGTAACGTGTTAAAAACACGCCATCCTCCTAAATACGCCTTAATTCTTGCCAGATTTTCGATACAAAATTTTGATTCCTTCAATAAATGAAAGCATGCTTCATGGAATTACGATTTTCTCTAAATTTCAATTTGAATTCTACAATCTATTTTTATGAAGACAAACTTCTCATCGTTGATTTCTGTTTTTTTTTCTATTCGCAAGTCATAATAAATTATTAGACAAAATAACAAAACACACTAATGAGCCACTCACATTACATAAAATACTACATGTAACCAAAAAAGTTTTGTTAAAAACGCATGAAAAACGCTTTTTTATTTTATAAAATGCTCGTACAATGTGTTGGTGGGTGGCTACAACTAAGCAATTATTAATGTTTTTGCCTACTATATAATTCTGCAAAAAATAAAATTATCCCTCACATAACCGACAAGTAGATAATATAAATGAGACGCGTGAACATCAGTTTGACATCATGTCTAACAAAGTATAAAACAGAACTGAAGTAATTAATTAGCTATGTGAGTCTCCTCACACGTTCATTAGTTACAGTTATTATTACACATTTCCTAGACAATTTCACATTCTGATTTGAGAACCTATACTTGTATTTTCATTCTATAATAAAAACATTACGTCTCACGAATTAAACAGCAATGGTGCAATTATTGCCTTCAGCAAATAACAGTGATTCTAAAATGACCTAAATATTTATTACAAAACTTTTACATCCATTGTGTGTTTTATAAATCAATATATGCACTTTACTGGAGCTTTACTATAGAGAAAAAAGGTCTGTTTTATTATGTTTTACCTAATCGTATATTTTTTAAAAGCTTCAGATAATCAAAAGAAAAAAATATATAAATTGATATGAATTATAATTTAATCATTGAAGAAGATAATATTAACATAACCTAAATGAAAGATGAAACCGGATAAAAGGACAGAAACTAAAAATATTTCAGTCGCATCTGGGACTCGAACCCAGGTCCTCTGCCTATCCGGGGCAACGCTCAACTGACTTAGCTAATGAGACAAGTTCAATTTGTGTCATCTTCATCGATATCATATCTCAAATTCAAGATTTGTGAATATTATCTTCCATTGTTTAATCTCATATTATTGGCAGCTATTTTTATGATGTTTACAAAGTTCTACCCGAACTCAATTGCAAACTTAAACAGTGTCTCGGATTTACATCCGAGTTTTTTATTTATATGAGACATCTATTGACTTTTTGTAAAAGCCTAAAGAATTCAATTTTTAATTATTAATTATTTTTATTGAGAATCTCAATAAAAATAATTAATAATTAAAAATTGAATTATAATTTCTTCTAAAGATTGGTATTCACTTTGTGGCGTCATTATTAATAAATTATTTAAAAATTACTTTGTATTCACAACTTTGTTAATATAAACAGATTACATGTTTAGAATATATGTTTCTAAAGCGATGCTTTCTTCATCAGGAATATATAGGATACTTTATATATTCTATATATTCCTGATACTATATGTATTCTGTATATTCCTGATGAAAAAAGCATTGCTTTCGAAACATGTTGATATCTGTGTATAATTTCGTGAATGTGGTGAATACAAAGCAATTTTTAAAATTAATTTATTAATAATTATTATTTTGTTTAAACCTCTATTAAAGTGTTAAAAGAAAGTAATTCTTATTAATTTATTCGTTGTGACACCACAAAGTGATTACGCATTTTTTTAATAAAATGTAGGTTTATGTTTAAAAACTACAGTTTTGATCATTTGACACTACATTACAGGGATCAATGACGTGAATTCTATTTTTGGGTTATATGGGAAATGAAGAAGGGGTAGAAGAGTTTAGGGGATGGTTAGGAAGTACAACTACCCATTTCTGGTCAGTAAATATAATATGTAGCTAACCCCATTTCAATACAAAGTTTTATTTTATGAATTGTAGTTTCTCACCAGGGCGATACTGAGAATATCTTCTAATGTGGAACGACATGCATGTAAAGAAAATTATTTAATCAAAATCTATTGATTTAACCTTTTCCCCCTGGGTTCAGAGACAAAAAGCTTGTCACCCCTACACACGGATATTGAAAATTGCAATGGTGTTGGTAGCATCTAAGCTTCTTAACATTTGCAATCCTGATATTCTACAGCGCCGGATCTGCCATACGTTCATACTGTGCAAAAAAAAAGCTGCAATCTCCGAAGAGGCGTCGAAATTATTTCCTAAATCATATTACTTATAACGTCCCATAACATGGAATAATTATGTCTTATATTGTACAACTGTCCCTCGGTCTCGTCCCTGGGTCTCTATGGCGCCGATGTGTGCACTGAACGATCGTCAACAAATCTATGGAAAAGTTTTTTGTCACGAAATTTTTTTACGAATTCCATAATAGATGATTGAGTGTAGAATTTGTTTTTCTATTAATCATTTTGGGGCCCTACGCGCCGCGTTGCGCGCCCAATAACCAATCAGGAGTCCAGACTTTTGTTCCCAGCATTCAAGTCAAATGGCACAGTTAGGTCAGTATTCCTGTACATATTAAATTGTCCCGGTGACATTGCAGTCACTGGATTGCAAGCTGTTGTTTTTCAAAGAAACCAAAGGGTTGTTTTTTTTTAAATCGTGTGTAACTTATATATTATAATCAAAAATATCATCAATGTAATCTTAAGTCTTCGTATATCGGGAATTAGTTAAAAAAGGAGCTAAAATTTAAATAGGTAACCGAAGTCGCAGTGACAGTGACACCCATCCGTTTTAGATATCAGCCATTTCTAGCAAGGTAGACTATTATTTTTTCACAGGAAGCAATCACTTTGTTTAAGAGAATAATTTGATTTGAAAACAATTTTTTTTTTATCACCACTTTATTGAATTCTTAAAGCAACCGGTTTCAGTTCAGGTTCAAGGATTCATAAATAAAGTACTTGCATACATACAAAGTAAAGTTGTGCTCACAGTAAACTACTATGTGAAAAGTTTTTTTTTTCAACTTTTTTTCCGTGTTTGCGTTGTTCAGTCCCAGCGGCACCATTATCGCAAGGTAGGTTTTCTGAAATTCTATTGTCGATTTTTAGCATTATTTGGTTTAATAGATCAAGTTATGCACTATTTTATATCGTATTTTTTATTACCTTTTTTTAACGTAGGGGGGCTGAATTTTAAAAAAATGGAACCGGCCCTGATGTTGTGAAACGTATTACCTTTTACGTCCCTGATAACTTTACCAGAACTAGGCAACACAAGAGGGAGGACCAACCTACCAACGACCATACCTTTAGGAAGGATAACTATACTATTTAACTACCTATGTTCTGAAGAAGACATGTTTCGTTTAAACCTCAGTGACTTCAAGATAGCAATAATTTTTGTGTTTAACACGAGGCCGTGTCCCTTACTGATGTTATTGATATTCATAATATAAGAATTTGTTAAATGTCATTAATGGAATATAATATTTAAATCTGATATTTTTGTGAAATATTATTAGAATTTCTGAAGAAAAAAAATAAAGTTTATTAAAAAAATATTTTTGTCAAGGAAGCATTTAAAAAAATTAATAACTATGCAGTTTCATGCTGTGTCAAAGGAGTATGTATATATGTACACTTGCACACTGCTTTCTGTGATACTGAATATAACTGTAGCATTCCGATTTACTTTACACATTCTTCAATAAATTAGAATAACATGCATCTGTAAAGTACAGGCAGTTTAATGTACACATCGGTAATAACTAATAGCACGATATTTTAAAGTTTAAGTGAGTAATTTAGTAATTAAGATGTCACTGTTAATAATTACAAATCTCACGATAATCAACTGTCAGTTGCGCCATGACCGCCGCACGCACTTTCCTAGCATATGCAAGGGTATGCAGATAGATCTCAACGTTTTCTTTAAATGCAAACATCTTCTTGTAATATATATGACACCTTCTTGTAATATATAGATGTTGAGTTAAGCCTAATACCATAGAAATAGAAGTTATTTTTTCCTAGTATGATAGCAGTTGCTTCGAAATGAAAATTGTCATTAAATTATTTGCTTGTACCCACTCTTTCACTATTTCCCTATGAGATAGCAGGTAAAATACTTGCGACCTGCGTCTGTATAGCTCATATTTATAACTGTAATTCATACCGCTTGTAGCACAATAAAGATTTTGTTGACAATAAATTAAGACAATCTGTGAAATAAACATAAATGAGTCCTATGAAGCCTCAAAGTCTAACTCTAAACTAATTAAACTTTTACTAAATCAACGACATGGTTATACTTTTTAAATAACTACACAGTGTCGATAAACTTTAAGGGTATTAAATATCCGTCTCCTTGATAGATTCAGCAGTATATTTCACTGTGACAATCACGACACAAGCTTCTCCTATAACTCACCTGAAGTGAGTCTTTATTGGACTGCCATTTCAAACCTATTGTAAGTTTTCAACGTATTAAATACCGCTCGGTCATGCAAGAAATCACAAATAATCAGTGCAATTACCTGCCTTGTACAAAGGGAGTTTGGGCGCCTCCGGTAAACATCTCCACTTTTCGTCTCCTGCTCTTTTTTTATTTATTTCAAAGAAAAACATTTGGGAGTTATTAAAATTATCAATTATTAAAAACATATTGCAACAAGGTTTATAAGCTTCAATAAGACATTAAAAAAATAATTAATTAATTTAAAAAATTTAATTTAATTAATTTAATTAATTTAATTAATTTAATTAATTTAATTAATTTAATTAATTTTATTAATTTTATTAATTTAATTAA